>JASDQU010220062.1:0-17733 GCA_032191745.1 Picea mariana
AGATCATCTCTGCCTGGGGAAAAGAACGATGGGTTTATGATTTTCACACTTGAATGAAATATGATATTGGTTGCAGCTTTAGCTTTTCCATATTGTGGTTTTGTTCAAGTTAAGATTGTTTCAATTTGTAGTTAATACTATTATTGCTTTCGCTGTTATGGTTTACTACAAATTGGGATTGATATAAATTTATATGTATGATCCATGTTCATGTTCCAAATTTATGACACAGTAATCATTTTGTTTAAACCTGGGATTAAGAGATTTATCTTTATCATTTGTTGAACATTCATGCACGAGTTTTCACAGCAGGGTTTATCTTAATGTTGTCACTTGTGAAATTGTAAGATTTTTGTCACTATACCTCTCATTTGTTCTGGCATTAACATTCAAAAGCGTTGTTGCTTCGTGTTTACACAAAGTGTTGGAAAATCTGGTGCGGGTTGGCCTCATCAAACAGTGAACACAGTTTCCATGTACAGGATGAATAGGAGATAATATTTGAGGTCAGTTTGATAGTTCATTTTAGTAGCTTAATCAATATAAGAATTTTTTGTAGTTTAGATTTACAGTACAAATTGTTATTTTTATTGCTAAGCTAGATAGCTGGCATCTCATTTTCTCTTTATAAAGTTATAAAAAAGAAAAAAGAAAACACCAGCTTCGCTGTCATAAGTCAATTCATATATGATTTTGCAGATTTTGATTAAAATGTGCATCTTGTGAATACTGTACATATGATAGAGATTTAAATATATCAATACACTATACATTTAATAAGTAGGATTACTATTTTATTAATATTAATTAGCGAACTGTGAATATATATTAGATTTGTATATAGTTGCAGCAACTGTTTTTCACTTAGTTTCTTTAGTTTAGTTTTTTCACTTTCCTAGGATTTAGAGCGGCCAACGGAGCTACTAAACCCATCAGAGTGGATTAATCCAAACGGCTTGGGTTATTTAGACAACCCTGGACCAGATTCACTCCTCCAGTTGACGAGCGGTCAATTTTGCACGTCAACAAGTGATTAATGATTATGACTTGAGAATTGCGAATGTTGAGACACTTCACCTTCTGGTGATGGTTATGTCAGGTTCTCACATTCTTAATTCTCTAAATAAATTTACATTTGAAGATGAGAAAAGCCCTATTTTAGCAAATATTCCAGCAAATTCTGATTTTCAAAACTTTAATCATTTATATGATTTCAATGTTCAAAAGACCATTCTAGTTTATGGCTCTTATGATAATCAAGTTTTGTTGAATTGTCTTGATCATGATTGTTTTTCACAAGTATATGATCTTACTTCTATTTACTTCAATGAGACTTGTGAAAATGAATCACTTGTGAATAAATCCTAGCTATCCTGTACCATTAGTGTAAAAAGTGATGATAGTTTATTGCTTGATACTAACAACTCTTTACAAACTTCAAAACTTATAAAAACATCATTTAAATTCTTCCTGTTATCCTCCTCTTCTTCCAAATCTCACCAGTCCATAATAGATCCTCATGTTTATTTTTATGATCCAATAGATGTATGGTTGCAAAATTGGTTGAAGGAGATTTCTCTTGTAAATAAAGTGATATGTTTTGTTTTATTAGGAATTAATGTACATAACATATTTGGCTTTTCTTTTAGAGTAGTAATATTTTTATTTTTATCATTGTTACTGATGTTTGACATCTATATGTGTACATGTATAAAAGAAATTGAATGGATCCACTAGAAGTATGACTATACTTAGTCATATTTCCCTCCTAAAGTTAGAATAGGATTAGGTTTAGTTTATCCTAGTTTCATTTTATTTTAAGTGCAGATTCAATAAATGATGATCTTAAGCGTATATGAGCTCAATCAAATCCACAACTTCTTCATACTTTTATTTTTATCATAAGAAGAGGTTATTTCTTTATGATAATTCTCATATGCCTATTTTCATCCTTGACTATTTTTCTCGGTGATTTTAGTTTCAGTCATGTTTTAATATTCGCTGATTTAATTTATGTTTTGCAGGTCCTCAGGATTTGATACAAGCCTAGATTTGAAATTCACCCACCTTGCCCTCATGGTTCACAGAGAATTTGTGGTGATAATTAATGACAAATAAGTCACGTCAGGGAAGTCTCTATGTTCATTTATTATCTTGTTCTTTTCTTTGAAATATTGAATTTTTAAAACAAGATATTTGTAAAGAAAAAGACACTTGATGTAACTTTACCTTTTAGTCATGACTGCCCCTAGTTTTAGGTTTGACATTTTCTTTTAATTT
This sequence comes from Picea mariana, assembly GCA_032191745.1. Lineage (NCBI taxonomy): Eukaryota > Viridiplantae > Streptophyta > Pinopsida > Pinales > Pinaceae > Picea > Picea mariana. Next base: position 2,281 of record JASDQU010220062.1, read on the forward strand.
TTGGCTTTGCAATTTTATTTTCTTTCAAATTTGCACTTTCATTCTTTGTTTGAATTTAAAGTGTTATGTTTTTGGTTTGTTTTTTGATTGGATTTTATGATATGGGGAATCTTTCCTACTCAACATTGGTTGACCTACATGGGGAAATATGTTACTCTATCATTTTCTAGAATTTCATTTATCGAAAGGTCATTTTTTACCAAGTTTTCACCTTCTTATACACTAATTGTTAGCTACGGGGAACATTTAGACATGTTTCAAGCATTATAAGCTTATCTTTAAAAAATGAAAAATTTTCCGCATTCTTTACTTTGAATCCCTCCCATCCCCTTCCCAATTAAAATCCTCTACTTTGGATGATAAAGAGAAACTAAATAGGTCATACTCAAATGGTATTGAATTTTGTCCTTTCAAAAAAAATAAATAAATAAAACTTCCCCTACCACCCCGCTCTCTTCACCTAATTGCTAAAATCAATTTTCCAAATAAATTAATAAAAAGGGTGTCATTAGAGAGTTGAAAGAAAATTTTTGTGGGAAATATGTATAAACCCGTCTGGGTACTGAACAGGCTCACTGGAAGTGGATAAATGCATACATGGTACCAAGACAACTTTGTCGGGGTACTAAACAACCCTGCTCGCAACGAAGCAATGTCGAGTAAAGAGGTATTTTTTAAAATAGATGCATGCTAATATTTTACAACCTCCTAGCTATTTTTGTTGTCCATAAGTAGGGATGTAATTATAAGTTAATGAATATTCCCTTTTCTTGGATTCATTGTCTTGGAATTAGACATTCAATTCATTTCATCTCTAAAATCTTATTTTCCTTTGAATATGGCTTATGTGGGACCCTTGAGAATGGTCTAGTGTGCAAGCACTTTTGAAATCTTTCCTATAGATATTTGGTAAATTTAGTCGTTTCATTTATAACCAAAGATAATTACTTCTTCCCCATATGTCTCCATTTGTTGTGACATGCAACATCCTCCCAAATTTACACTTAATGATCAACAATTAAATTTTGGCCCCTTCATTTGTTTTGTGAATTTTCTTTTGATATGATTGAATCTTTTGGTTTTATTTAATTTTTGTAAATAGCTTTATTTTTTGATCATTTACGAGTATCAAGGTTTAGCATTGAGGTCTTTACATGTTTTGATCATTTATCTAAGTATTGATTGAACATTTTGTCTTTTGAATTTCATGAATTTAAACATGAAATTCGAAAGAATTCAATTTCAAAATAGTTCCACTATTAGTTCGCTTTTACGGATTTCATTGTTTTCCATATAACTAGGATTATTGTTTCAGTCATAGTAAGTATTTGAAATTTTTCATGAATTTCGTTGCAAATCGAGTCTTAGCTACAAAAGTTTCTTAGCTACAATATTTCCTTGGCTTATAAACACTTAGCCTTTTCAGGTCAAGTCTTATTTTTTCATGGTTAATGATAGTTGACATTCTTGTTTTAGTTTTGTTCATGCTTTGAATTGTAAAACTTTATTAGCTATAGAATTAATTGATTATGAATTACTTGTTAAGTTTATATAGTTTTACATAACTTTATAATAAAATTAATGAACAAAACTTCTGCAAAGCATATCATATTTGGTTGAGTCTAGTATGTTATTACTTACCCTTATGCCTATGGGACTTTTTCAAAACTTATGTAAATTCTCCAAAAAAATCATGAATAATTAAAATCACGCATAGTTTAAGTGTTTTCACATTTGATTAAGTTATGAGAGTTCCTAGGTCATGTTTTCCTCACAAGACTTTGCCAATTGGCACTTTGTAACCAATATGTCCTGTCACTTGTCCTGAGCGAGTACACCTCCTTAGTTCTGGCCATAACTTCAAATTAATGTGTCCATCAATGCAGAGAGTGGGAAGGTACATGAATTGAGTGGTTAATTTGGGGGTTTTTCACTTCATTCTTAACAATTTATCATTCATAAGTTTTTCCTTCCCTTCGCAGTGAGGATTGTGAATGAGGTTTTCCTTTTAGATCTGTGTTTTTACCTCTGTCCCTGAGTTTTGTTGTGTTTCCTTCTTGAGAATTTTTAGTATCTTCTAGTATGGGTCTAATCTCGAGAGTTGAGCCTGTAGGACCAGAGTTAATTGAGGCTCTAACTGACCATCACACATTATTTCAGCAGGCTAGGTGGCTCAAGTTTTTACTGAGCTTTCATGGTTATATTTTGCAGAGTTGGGGAGAAATCATAAATGAGTCATCGTTTTTGAGCTCAGTTTCTAACTAATTAAGCGCAAAAATGAAAAGTATGAGACGTGGGTTTTTCATAGAACAAACCCATTTAGTTGACTGTTGTGAATTTTTGGAGTTAGTTTCACGATTTGGGAGAAAAGTTTGGTTCTTTACAGGATTATTTCCAGGTTGTGTCCAACGACGTCCAGAACCGGTAGACAAAGCATTTGCTTTAAGTTTCAATGGAAAATATGTCAGTATAGGAGATGTTAATCTACAGATAGATGAAGACCCCATTCCTAAAGTCACACGCCTTCTAATCAGAGGAGAGCATTGGTAAAAAATGTAAAAGTCAGAGACATACCTTGGTGGAAAATATGATTTTTGATCGTGGATTATGGATTGAAGATAAATTCGAATTCCAAGGATAAAACTTACGAAAAGAAACAATTAGTTTGGGAATTGAAATAATTTCATAATTTCCCATTCCTAACTTTAAAGGAGGATAACTACTTTTAGTTATGGAATGTAGTTACAATTTTGATGAAACATTTTTCATATAAAAAGAGAAACATAATCAAGGCATGGGGTTCCAGATATTGGAAACTTATGAAGGTATTCCAAGTTTTGTAAAAGGGATAAATATTTTCACTGATGTAAGGGAATACACTCTTGTTTTTTTTTAAGTCTTGGCTATTTCTCTTGAACCAGATAATCAAGCTATTAAATTCGGTTTTGTTTATCTTTGTCCAAATTGGTGTAATTATTAGTTTTAACACTGTTGTTGAAATCTGAGAATTTATTCTTATTTTAAACCATTGTAAATTTATCATTGCAGGGTTGGAAAAATTTATTTAATGAATGAACATTGTGTTCAAGTAAATTATTATGTATTTAATGTTAGTTGTCTATCAGTTTAGTTCATGTTAATTTCTGAGCTTGACATTGTTATATTATTAGAACTTCTTCTATAATATAACAACTTTTTCATTTACCTTGAATGCAATCATTTTAATATTGGATTAAAGTATGTGCATCCAACTATTTGATATTTTTTATTAGATAGCGGTTAATGCATATTTGTTTTATTAGTTGCAAGATAGAAGAGCTATTTATCTAGATTGTTAACTTATCTTTACCTTTTATTCAATTCTGGTTCATTTTATTTTTTATCTTGATATTAATTGAAAGTTGTACTATTACTCTTTCAATTGAGATAGGTTAGATTAGGTTCTTTCATTCTAGATTAAAATTGCATTTGCATTTAATCCATAAAGTCTCCTTTTCGCAGAAGCAAAATCCAGCGTGGCATGGTTGAACCCTAATGTTAGCCTAAGGGTTTCTCTCTTGCAAGCTAACAACGAGAGGGTAAATCAAATATATCTTTTCTTGTTGATGTTAATCAAGAATATCACAAGTCAACAAAAAGAGTTAGAAGGTTGTTCCTTCTCTTCTGTTTGTTGATAAAGCAAGTGATAATATACATCAGCAAATAGAAGGCCTGTGTATGTATCTTGTACATATACATTAACTTAGCTTAGGTTGATCTTGGGTTAGTCTTAGGACAAGGGTAATTGGAGACCCATTTGAACCAGCCAGAATGATGGTCCCAAATGGATAAGGGCCTTGACCGAGTGATCTCCTTATAATGTTGAAGATGTTCAACTTTGGCCATCAACAAGCCCATAGCTAAATTTGTTATAAATTGTAGTTGTAAGATACGATAAAATGTATAAGAGTAAAATAATTTCTTTAATTAGCAGATGTTTCATGTTATTTGTATTTTGCATGTATTGTTTCCTAGCTGGAGGCTAGGTACATTACTAAAATGGTATCAGAGTTGTTAAAGAGAGAGTTTTTGCATGATGTCACCAACTTAGGTGGTTGGGTACGTTACAAAGTGGTATCAGAGATCAAGTTTCAACATTGAGCCTGCATGGGCCATTTAGAAGAGCGTATAAGTGAAATTATATAGTTTGCAAGCGAACTGTCTGACAAAATGTCAGGAATATTTCATTTGCAAATTGTTTGACAAAATGTTTACGATGTTTTTGTGGTGAAATCAGAAGCGACCATGGTGAAAGTTTTCTGTATGTTGATGTTAGCATGACATGGGGGGCCACATGTCAGCTAACGTGGTGACAGGTGACGTGTACTACCATGGTGGCAGGTATGCGGAGGTAGGAAGGTAGAAATGGCTAAGAGTTGGGAGTTATTATGAGTCCATGAGTCCGCAAAGATAGAAAAATGACTAAATGTTGGGACTTATTATGTGTCTATGAGTCCATGAGTCCGTGAGTCCGCAAGTATAGAAAAATGGATAACTGTTGGGACTTATTATGAGTTCGTGATTTAGTGAGTCTGCGAGTCCAAAAAGATATAAAAATGCATAAGTGTTGGGACTTAATATGATTATGTGAGTCCACGAGTCCGCAAATATATAAGAATGACTAAGTGTTGGGACTTATTATGAGTCCATGAGTCTACGAGTTCACGAGTCCATGAAGAAGTGGAAAAATTGTTAAGTGTTGAGACTTTTCGGACAAACTTATGAAACAAAGAATTATGATTTCATGAGTCCACAAGTCCATGAATTCGTGAGTCCGTGAGTCTGTGTAAATGGAAAAATAAACTAACTGTTGAGACTTTTCTGAGGTACTCACGAAATAAATAATTTTGACACATTGTGGGAACAAAATTGTACATAATTTCATGGATCTTGTTAATTATTTTAGCCTAACAAATTTTGTTGGCTACATATTTTGCAGAATTACAGGTACATAAAGAAACTTTAGTTCTTATATGACTACTAGAGTCATGGAAGATGCTCAAGGATATTAAAACCATGAGGAAGAGATCATAGGTCTGCATATCAACATGGGGAATGTTGAGATAGAGTCACATGGGAGAAGAGATAGGCAAGAGCCTGTCACTATGAGAAGTCTGCATAGGGAAGTGAAAAAATACATGGATGATAATGAAAGGATTATGAAGGCTCAAGAAGAGATACTTCAGATCTTGAACATGTGGCATAATAAAGTTAACAAATATTCAGGCACCAAGAAAGCAACTAGTACTAGACAAATAGTAGCATTGAGATCCCATAGAAAAATGGATGATCATGGAAATGATAGCGAGTCAAGAAGCATGAGTAGGATCCACCATTATCCAAGGAAGTCCACTAGAATAACTCATGTAATTTTAGAACGAGGAAGCATCCCAATTGTGTCTCCTATTCAGAGGAAAAGAAGAAGGCTCGAGGAAGACATCCTGCAAGGTGAACTTAGGAAAATAAAGCCACCTACTTTAAATGGTGAGAACATGAAAGGAGAAGAGGCAAGGGCTTGGATGTTGGAAATGAAGAAATATTTCCAGGTACATGATTACCCATCCTGGGTAGAAGCTAAAATTTCCACCTACCACTTTGAAGGAAAGCCAACCATGTGGTGGGATCAACTTAAGAAAGCCAAGAACCTAAATGAGAAGATAATCTCATGGAGGAAGTTCAAAGGATATTTTCCAAGAGAAATATTTGTCTGAGCATTACTATGAGATAAAGATGAAAGAGTTATTTGAACTCAAGTTGGGAACCATGACAATGGAGGAATATGATAAGCGGTTCTTTGAATTGTTGAATTATGTTGACTTCATCAAGGATGAGAAGGTTAAAATCCAAAGGTTTCTAAGTGGGTTACCCTCCTTTTATAGTGACAAGATTCGATATCATAACCACAATACCTTGGAAGAAACCATAAGGAGAGAAATTCACCTTTATGAGCAAAGCAAAAGAAGGCCAGTGTTCCAAAAGGCTTGGAATGACAAGATGAAATAGAAAAAGGATCAAAGGAATACATTTTTTAAGCCACCCTTTTTAAGAAATAACTCCCAAGAAAATAAACAAGGCCAAGAAGTCCAAAATGATCAAAAGAATGTAGTTTCATTTGGAAAAATGCCAAGGCAACAACCTGTTCAGTGTTTGGGATGTGAGAGGAATCACTTATATAAGAAATTTCCTCATAAAGGAGAAAGAATGAGGATTATCCACAACATTCAAGAGGATGAAATAGTGGAATACATGGGAGGAATTATGCCAAGGATTTATGCAACCTTGGAAAACAAGAAGGAAGAATATCAATCCCCCATGATCGAAGTGGAAGGTAAGATTGATAACCAACCCATATAAATTTTAATTGATTCCGGAGCTAGCCATAGTTACATAAATGATAAAATTGTTGAAATATTTCACTTGCAAATAAGTAAGCATAATAAATCTTGGTTAGTTAAGTTAGCCATGGGGGATAAGAGAAAGAATGATGAGTTAGTTAAATATTGTAAAATAGACATGAATGGAATCAACATGAAGGTAGATGTAAACATCATACCATTGGGTTCATATGAATGTCTAATTGGCATGGATTGGTTGGAAAAGCATCATGGTGTCCTAGACTATTACAACAAGACCATCACATGTATCGATGAGGAAGGGCCACAAGGAAAGATTCAAGGCATTCCAAGAGATGTAGTTGTTAGAGAGATTTCAGCTATGCAGTTGAAGAAGAGCTTCAGGAAGGGATGTCAAATTTTTGTATCCCATATGGAAGAGGCAACAAAAGATAAAGTGGAAAGCATTGAATACCATCCGTTCTTGAGGGATTTTGAAGATGTTTTTAGAGAATTCCCACAATTTCCACCAAAGAAAGACATTCATTTCTCTATCGATTTGGTTCTAGGATATTCCATAATGTCTAAGACACCATACATAATTGGTACACCATAATTGAAGGAGTTACAAATGTAGGTTGAAGAGTTTTTAATAAAGGGGTATATTCGCCCAAGTGTGTCACCTTGGGGAGCCCAGGTTCTTTTTGTGAAGAATAAGGATGGAACCTTAAGGTCGTGTATTGATTTCAGGCAACTTAATAATGTTACCATAAATAATAAGTATCATTTACCCAAAATTGATGATTTTTATGATCAGCTGAAAGGTGCAAGAATATTTTCAAAGAATAACTTGAGATCAAGCTATCATTAAGTAAGGATAAGGGAAGACGACATCAACAAGAAAAAATTTAGAACAAGATACGGGCATTATGAATTCATAGTAGTGCCATTTGGACTATCAAATGCCCCAATATTTTTTATGTGTTTGATGAATTGAGTGTTCAGGGAGTACCTGGACAAGTTTGTGATTGTGTTCTTAGATGACATAATCGTCTATTCCAAATCATAAGAGGAACATGAGCAACATTTAAGAATGGTGTTACAAGTTTTGAAAGAGAACAGATTATATTCTAAGCTAAGTAAGTGCATCTTTTATCAAAAGAAGATTCACTAATTGGGGCATATAATATCATCAACAGGGATGGAAATGAATCCAGAGAAGATAGAGGCCATTAGAGGATGGCCAACAACAAAGAATGTGACAGAGATAAGATCATCCATTGGTCTTTCTGGTTATTACCGAAGATTCATAAAATATTTTTTAAAGATTGCAAGTCCAATCACTTCTTTGTAAACAAAGGGAGTGAAGTTTGAATGGACTTCCAAGTGTGAAGAGAGTTTTGAACAATTGAAAGGAATATTGAAAAGTGCACCAATATTGAATATTGCAGATCCAAACAAAGATTTTTTGGTGTGCACTAATGTATGCAAAGAAGTACTCGGTGGAGTTCTCAGTCAAAGGGAATGTTTGGTATGCTATGAGTCCATAAAATTAAAAGAGAATGAGAGGAATTATGCTACAGATGACTTGGAATTAACAATGATTGTACATGAAATGAAAATGTGGAGGAATTACCTTATGGGTATGAAATTCGAGCTAACGACAGACCACTGTGGTCTGAAGCATTTGTTTGAACAACCAACACTAAATGCTAGACAAGCTAGATGGATGGAATTTCTGAGTGATTTGAATTTAAGAACATAAAGGGAAAGGAAAATCAAGTGGCTAATGTAGTCAAAATGAGAGATCATGAAGTTCATATTTCAGCCATTAGCATGTACAATACATATATGAAAGACAAAGTTGTTGCTACAACAAATTCAGATCATAACTATTTAAAAATAAAAGAGACATTACGACAAGATAATTTTGGGCAGAAATTTAATTATTATGAGCTGAAAGGAGATAGAATTCTCATGTACAAATGTAAGGTGTATGTGTCGAATTATAGGAGATGAAAAATGTAGTGCTGAAGGAGATGCACAATGTGACATATGTCAGGCACCCAGGCTATCAAAAAAAAAATTCCAACAGTAAGAAGCCGATATTGTTGGCCAGGAATGAAGAAAGAAGTGGCTAATTACATAGCCAAATGTCTACAATGCCAAAAAATAAAGACATAATAGAGACACCCAGCATGTTTGCTACAACCATTTCCAGATCCGAAATGGAAGTGGGAAGTGGTCACAGTTGATTTTATTACTAAGATATCGAGAACAATGAAGCAAAATGATTCCATCATGGTGGTGGTGGATAAGTTGATTAAAGAAAAACATTTAAATCTAGTAAAGACTACACACAAGACAACACATATTACATAAATTTATATGAGAGAAGTTTCTAGGCTAAATGGAGTGCCTAAGGCAATAGTTTGAGAAAGAGATCCAAAGTTTACTTCCAATTTTTGGAAGGGTTTGTTCAAATGCTTTGGGACAAATTTAAATCTTAGTACAACATATCATCCAGATTCAGATGAGAAAATAGAAAGGACTAACAGGATAATTGAGGACATTCTTAGAAAGTATGTGATGAATCAACCATCAAAGTGGGAAGATTATATTCATTTATTTGAATTTTCCTACTAAAATGGGTATAAGGCCTCATTGAAAATGAGTCAATTTGAGGCATTGTATGGAGGAAAATGTAACACACCAGTGAGTTGGGATAATCCAACAGACAGAGTAGTTGTTGGGACAAAATTTCTAAAGGAAATGGAAGATCATATGGCAAAGATAAAGAAGAATTTGAAGGCTTCCTAGGATAGGCAGAAAATTTATGCAGAAAAGAGCATAGTTTTCATAGATTTTAAAGTGGGAGAACATGTGTTTTTTAAAGTGAAGGCAAAGAGAAGTTCTCTAAGATTAGGAAGCTTCTTGAAGTTGGCAGCAAGATATTGTGGGCCTTTTGAAATATTAGAAAATATAGGGCCCGTTGCATACATGTTAGATTTACCTGCATCCATGAGAGTACATAATGTATTTCATGTGTCATTGCTAAAGAAATATGTGCTTGATCCTAAAGCTGCCCTAAGTTGGCAGTAAGATATTGTGGGCCTTTTGAAATATTAGAAAAGATAGGGCCAGTTGCATACATGTTATATTTACCTGCATCCATGAGAGTGCATAATGTATTTCATGTGTCATTGATAAATAAATATGTTCTTGATCCTAACCACATAATTAATTGGAATGTGATCTAGGTGGAGCATGGAGGGGATTTCCAGGTGGAACCAGTACACATCCGGGATTGAAAATTCAAAGTGTCGAGGAGAAAATCCATAGGGTTGGTAAAGGTTCAATGGAACTATTATGGTATTGAATATGCTACATGGGAGGATGAAGAAAATATGCAGGTTGAATTCCCACAAATGTTTGATAGTTATGAAGAGAACATAATGAAAGACTCCATTTTGAGCAACTAGAGTTCTGAAACTACATCTCAGAGTCTTGGCCAACTACGTCGGGGACCTTGATACAATATTGGATCATTCCTTGGATTAGCATTAATAAACGGATGGTACATGCCTTGGGTTAACTCTGATAAAATAATGGTGCATTCCTTGGATCGGGGAGTTGAGAGGAACATGAGATTTTGGTTGGAGATCATGTTGTTGGAGTTGTTAAATTGCAAAATTTTGTTTCTAAGTGTTTCGATGTAAATTTATATACATGTATATTATCATAGAGTGCACCGAGGAAGACACACAATTGTAGTGGAGGGGGAATGTAACATCCCCATTATAATCCCCAGTTTAATTAATGCTTATGTAGATACAATATGTGGCTACAACCAAGCGATGTAATATGCTAATTGTATTTCAATGTTTTAATAATAAAATGTGATTCAAGATGCTAAGGGGACATGGAAAAGAGATGGGGGATGAATTAATCTACAATAGAGGGGAGTGTCTAGGATAATGGCCAATAGGGGTCTAAGGGGGAAAATACCCATGTATATTAATAAAACCCATTTTTCCTAAATTTACTATTTGTATATGAACCTTCCCATTTCTGATTGAGTGTTTCCAAAGACAATAATTGAATACATGTAAGAGGGTGGGTGTGAGTGGTCACATCCCAAATTTATTGAGCACATGGGGGTTCAGTACAATCATCTTGGCGAAGAGTGTGAGTCAAGAAAGGCAAGCCAAAGAGAGGAAATTTGTATGGGTTGGAAGAGTATTTTTTCAGTTAGTTAAGTTTGCGCATGGTAAGGGGGACAAAGAGCAAGAAAACAAAGTTGGAAGTTGATGCAACCATGGAGGGAAAATTCTAGATCAATATGGAGTGTAATTGGAGCGAATTGGAGATGAAAAATGAAGAGCTAGGTTGTGAGGCATGAAGAGTGAACTCCTGGGTGCGTTGTGTTAGCGCTAGAAGTCAACTCAAGACTGCTACTTGAGTTAATCCTAACACACCTTGTTTAAAAATGTTCAATAGAGGTTTTAAATGGATAAATCCTTTCTTGATCTTAAAGGGAATAATGATATGATCTATTAAGATCTCTTACCTAAGTGCAGGAAGTAAGGTAAAAAAAACCGATGGCTAGAGATTTAATATTTTAAGTGATGTGATTGAGAGAAGGGGAAAAACAAAGACTGATAAATACACTAATAAAAGATCTTTTCTTGAATGTCTTTATGCAGAAGAGGAATAAACATTTATCTAGAATTCATCTTAAATAAGATTTAAGGAGGAAACAACCAATGTGGAAAAGATTACTAAAACCCTTAAAAGCAACCTTCTCAGCATAAAAATGATTTGTCATAAGCTCGTATAACATCAGAAAAGTGTTTAGAGGAAAAAATGAAGATGATAAACAAAGAAAGATAACATACTAACCATCAATCTCAATAGCAACTGAAGTCTTTACATAGGCAAGATAGATCAAAATAGTCTTAAGATATGTAATATCAATCCAAAAATAGGGATTCAACCCCCCTCTCACTCTTTTAATTCCTATATTTTATAAATAGATTACATTATTCTCAATATCCAAGAAAAATGGATCCAAAAACCTCCATCCCAAATTCAAAATGATGAGGTGGCTACGCAATTTTTAGGAAAAATAAACTCTCGAAATTTTGGAAAAATGATATTCAAAGATCCACCCGTTTCTCCCAAACCATGACACCTATGTAAAATACGAGAGATGTTTTTGTAGATGATTCCTTTATTGATAAAACATGATTTCACTTTTCAAAAATAACCTTCCAGCCGCCTGATATCTGTTCCCAAAAATAATGACTAAAACATGATAATTCCTAAATTTATGAATCTGAAAACTGAGTTGTAAAGGTTCATTCAAATATACTAAAACATGAAACCTATGTAAAAATGGAAAGAGGTTTTTGTATATGGGTCCATTATTGAAAAAAACATCTTTCACTTTTTAAAAATAACCTTCTAGCTGCCTAAGATATGTTCCCAAAAATAATGACTAAAACAAGAAAATTCTTGAATTTCTGGTAACTTCTTGCTAAAAATTAGGTCAACATGATGATGTGTTCCAAAAATATTATCCATCAAGAATTCGAACTTCCCTCTGATATTAATTGATTGATATCCTCCATAACCGTGTCATTTGCCTAAAAATAGGTTGCGCTACAAAAACTTTCTGTAGCACCCTTTTCAAAATCTTAGTTTTAGACTTTAAAATCCCTCATATCACCCTAATATGGACAAAAATATGCTAAGAAGACCTTATTATCTTTATATAAGAAAAATATGATTTTTTAAGACCAAAATTTGATCATGAAAATATTAGTGCTAACATGGGCTCCATGTGGGATGGTATGCTCCTTGTGAGCTGCCAAGAACAAGAGACCTTTTCCTTCATCCATTAGGCTATGGATTCATTCATCTCATTTAAAACTTCTACAACTAATTATGAAACCAAAACATACTGCTACAAACCAAATATAAATGGAATGTTGTACTCAAACTAAAACTTGCATTTCAAGCTTGTTTATGCACACTCCTACTCCAATCAATTGAACTTATGATTGATCAAGTGTAATCAAATTTCCAATGAATCCATAAAAGCATCTGACTGATGAAATKTAATCCTTGTTTGTATCTAAGTAAGAGGACWTGAAGAGAGTATGTCACAAACAAAATAAATTCCACAAAAAGCATGTACTCACAACTGCAAATAGATGAGATGCCAAAACTTGCAGCAATTGGGATCTGTGGAAATGACAAATCCATCAAGGGTGTTATTATATCCAGAATAACATGACATGTTTTTAGCTGGTTAAGAGGACAATTCTTCTCCTGCATAAATGATAATTCATTACTAAAATAATGTGCCTCATATGATCCTTGAAATATTTCATGAAAACCATTAGCTTGATTATAGCCAAGGGCATGAGTATGCTCAATAAAATCTTCATCTTTAGTGACATGTAAGGAAGAAAAAAATGTTTCTTCTTGAATCTAATTAGAATTAGCAACTTGACCATCAATTTCCATTTCATGTTCAGTATTACAAGCACGATATTCCTGATGAAGACTTGATTTAAACACTTCAAAACAATTTTCAAATAAAAAATCAACTGAATACATTGCTTTGTAATGAGAGTAAAATGAAACATGAAAATCACTCAATGAAGAAATACTAGAAGCACGGAGGGATTTACACCACTCACGAGCTTTCCATTCCAAGGAGTTCTTGAACATTTTGATAAGAATATCTTCATGATAAATACTCAACTTATGCATGTACTCATGAAAATCAAATAGGTGCTCGGCAGGATGGTCATATTAATTTCCCGTAAACCTTAGAAGGCAGTGTTCCCATGCTTCTCTATCATGTACAAGATTTGGAAATCCAGTTACATGAGAAAAATCACATAATTCATACCTTGCAGCTAGTATAACTTCCATGGCTTTTGAATTTCTAGATTAGTCGAATCAACTGTGGACTCATCCTTGATGGAGTCACCAGGGGAAAGATGCAGTTAGAACCGTATGTCTATTGTTTGTTCACCATCAAATAGATCTCTTTGTTGTCATTATCCCAGGGAAGATTACTTCATTTCCATCCTTGAAAACAATGCCAAAATATGCTAGCTCTAGAAGTCAACTCAAGTCTGCTATTTGAGTTAAGCCTAGCACACCTTGTTTCAAAATGTTCAATAGATGTTTTAAGATGGATAAATCTTTGATTGATTTGAAAGGGAATAATGATCTGATCTATTAAGATCACTTACCTAAGTGCAACAAGTCAGATAAAAAACAATGATGGCTAGAGATTTAATATTTTAAGTGATGTGATTGAGAGGAGGGAAAAAAAAAAGACTGATAAATACACTAAGAACAAATCTTGTCTTTAATGTCTTTATGCACCAGAGGAATAAACCTTTATCCATAATTCATTCTAAATAAGATTTAAGGAGGAAAACACCAATGTGAAAAAGATTACTAAAACCCGTTAAAGCAACCTTCTCAACACAAAAAGAATTTGTCATAAGCTCGTATAACATCAGAAAAGTGTTCAAAGGAAAACATGAAGATGATAATCAAACAAATATAACAGACTAACCATCAATTTCATTAGCATTTGAAGTATTTACATAGGCAAGATAGATCAAAACAATCTTAAGATATGTAATATCAAGCCAAAAACAAAGATTCAACCCCCATATCACTCTTTTCATTCCTCTGTTTTATAAATATATTACATTCTTCTCAAGATACAAGAAAAATGGATCGAAATACCTCCATCCAAAATTCAAAATGATGAGGTGGCTAGACAATTTTTAGGAAAAATAAACTGTCGAAATTCTGGAAAATTGATGCTCAGAGATCTACCTGTTTCTCCTAAACCATGAAACTTGTGTAAAATACGAGAGAGGTTTTTGTAGATGATTCTGTTATTGAGAAAAAAATATTTCATGTTTAAAAAATAACCCTCTAGCTGCCTGGGATATGTTTCCAAAAATAATGACTAAAACATGAAAATTCCTGAATTTCTGAATCTGAAAAATGAGTTGTAAAGATGCATTCGAATCTCCCAAACCATGACACCTGTGTAAAAATGGAAATAATTTTTTTTATATGAGTCTTGTATTGAAAAAAAACTCTTTCAATTTAAAAAAAATCCTTCCATATACTCGATATTTGTTCCCAAAAATAATGACTAAAACAAAAAAAATCATGAATTTTTGGTAACTTCTTGCTAAAAATTAGGTCAATGTGATGATGTGTTCCGAAAATATTTTGCATCAAGAATTTTAACTTCCCTATGATATTAATTTATTGATATCCAACTCACCTCAAAAATTAATTAGGTTGAATAGATGGTTGGTCTCATAAACATCCTCCAAAACCGTGTCATTTKCCTAAAAACAAGTTGTGCTACATGAACTTCCTATAGCGCCCTTTTCAAAATATCAKTTTTATACTTTAAAKYCCCTCATATGAMCTTAAGATGGAAAAAAATAYGCTAAGAATACCATATTATCATTATATAAGAAAAATGTGAATTTTTAAGACCAAAATTTGATCATGAAAATATTAGTGCTAACAAGTTGCACTAAAACAAGAAGTGGTTGCTATTGATTTGATGATAGTTTTCCTAACAACAATTTCCCTTGAATTCCCAGTTGAGATATTCCTAGCTACCTATGCCAGAAAGAACTTGATAAAGGAATGGTACATTCCTTGGGTTAGCCTTGATAAATGGATGGTACATCCCTTAGGTTATCCATGATAAACAAATGGTACATTCCTTGGGTTGGGTAGGTCACGAGGAAGGGAGTTGGTGGAAAATCAGGATATATGTAGGAGAATATTAGTTGGGTTGAGAGATTTATGAGATGTGAGTGGACTGTGAGAGACCACCCTCTTTTGTGGATTGATAGCCTCAGCTCGGGGTGACTGGATGTTGATATTTGGAACATTCAGTCTACAGTTGGATGGAACATCCATGTGTTGGCAGCCAACCCAATTTTTTTTTTTTTCGATTACTCTCGAAAGCTGCCTACACCCCTTGCGGTATCATGAAAAATCATTGTCG
>JASDQU010220063.1:2857-13929 GCA_032191745.1 Picea mariana
AAAGAGCATTATTCTCTCTATAGATGTTAGGAATGGTCCTTCTAGTAGCCATAGCCATATTTTCACTTTCAACATTTCTTGCCACCCTAAATGCATTCTCCAATGATTTGGGTTCCCAAAGGCGAACCTCATGTTGAATGTTATCCTTTAAAGTTCCTATGAATACATCAATCAAGTGCTCATATGGAATATTTGTTACCTTTATATTCAATCTTTGGAAGTTCTCAATGTGCTCTATAACTAAACCCTTTTGCTTGAGATTTATCAATTGGCTAAAGAAGGTATTGCTCCTTGTATCCTCATAATGTGCTATCATTTCTTCCATGAAAATTGTCCAAGTGATGAGTGATTTGCGAGAACAAAGCTATCAATACCATACAAATTGATTGGGTTCTAAATATAAAGAATCAATTCATATCTTTTGTGTATGTGGCACATTATGTAGATCAAAGAATTCCTCCATTTGAAGTATCCATGTGATTGGGTCCTTGCCATCAAACTTCCTCATATCGATCTTAGGAACGTGGTTGGTCTTCAACCCAAAGTTGGAGTTTCTCCATTCTTGATTCATCTTCCTTGTGTCCTCATCATGAATTTCATGGGATACATTTTCACTTTCAAGTGTCCTCTCTATTAGGAAAATTTTTAATCCTTCCATGATCTCCCTTTTTAAACCATCCATCTTAGTATCCATTATTGCCTCCAATTTAGCTTTAGTTGAATCCATCATCCCTTGTAGTTCATATTTTGTCACTATCTTATTTTGTAATTCATTTATGTCCCTATGCATTTCTTCACCTTCATCAAGAGTCCAAGTAGGACTGTCTGGAGGATTATTTGGTGTAGAAGTTCCTTTTTTGGGTGGCATGTTGATTTTGAGGTGGTTCTGCTAGACAATATTTCTTTTGCTGTATCTCCAAAGTTTCGACCCTTCTGGGTATGGAAATTTATTTTTTTGTAGTTCTCTAATATTTCTTCTCTGCAATTCCATAGGTCTGATAAAAATTGGATGTGCCAAGTGATATTTACGGTAACTTCCCCACAACTTGCTGATTTTTGGCCTTTCTAGGATATCTCACTTGTATAGCGTTCCCCACACAAAATAATTGATATAAAATTCTGAAACTCATACCAGAAATACTATGGATTGTCCACCATCTAATGCAACCAGTCTCACTCAATTTGGATACTCTAGGAATAAGTTATGATTGTTTTACCTGAAACACCTGCTTGATAGTAGTCAAATACCCTATCTTCCACAAGGTGTATCTACAAATTTAAGATGAACCGGCAGCTGAATTTTTTTACCACAGATACCTTTCTAATTTCTGTGATTACAATTTGGATTTCAGGGTCTGAAACGTTATAGAAAAATTTTTATAGCTAAAATTCCACAATGACTCAATTCAGGATGATTCTAGAACCCTATCTTATACATGATGTATCTCTGAAATTATAAGGCCTCAGAAGATTAATTTTTAACCCAAAGTACCTTGATCCATCTACTAAATATCCTCCAAGTTGTTCCTTCTGAAACATTGTAGAAAAAAAGTTATAGCGAAAATTCCAAGGTGTCTCATATGTAGCAGTGAAACCCCAAGACCTTGAGCTCTAATACCATATGTTAAGAACCAAATATCAATATAGCATAGAAAAACCTCAGAATAAGTACTCAATGCTTTGAAAAAGAGATAATTTTAGATAATAAGCCTCTTCGAGGGGGCAACCTCCTTATACACCACATAAATGTTCAAGTACAAGATGATTCCAAATGAAAATGTCTCCTTGGTATATAAGAGATTAGTAGGTACAATTACAACTAATGGACTCAAGCCGACATAAATAAAATAAAATTACTAATGTAATAAGCCCCAATTAAGGGGTAATGAGCCACTATTTAGGGCTTAACAACTTCTCGATGACAACAAGGGTTAGATCTCGGTTAGCTTACCCGGAAGATGCACATTTTCCTATATGTTTCTAATTTGCCGAGATCGCACAGGGCGCAGGGAAAAGAGAATACGCAGATCTAAAAGAGTAGAAACCCAGAAAAAAATAATATAAAACCAAAATAATACTCTGCAAAAATTTAAAAAAAAAATGTGTATTCAGGATTTATACCTCCGGATCTGACTGAAATGGTCGTATCTTGGGCAAACATAAAAAATTTCAAGTGAAACGAAAAATGTTCCTAACTGAAACGAGTGCTATGGACCCAATGGAACAATCATATCAGCCCAAAAATCTACATAAATGACAAAAAATGGATATGAGGCAACTCAGTTTCACGATCTCGATCTACAACAGGAGTGGGTCTTCAAACATGCTCTGATACCATGTTCAACAACACAGGTATTCCAATAGAGGATGAACACCTTCGGTAACCACTCACACAACCATATCAAATATCAATACACCGATGTTTTGACATGGTAAAACCCATATGGGGAAACATCCACGGCCCCAACCAATGCGGCCACTTGGAGCAGTGTATTAATGCAAAAGAAAAACATTATAGAGAGATTTTACAAGAGAGTTTCTCACAATTGATCACCAGAAAATGACCCTCCATTCTCTTTAAATAGATATCATGGACCAATCAAGTGTTAAGCCACATATCAATGACCGTTAAGATTGAGGAGAGTATGAACTTTTAGATCACTCTATGTCGGGAACATGTTGTGATCATCGGATTTCCTAACTACAAATGCATACTAATGCATACTAAAGAAACACACTAAGAAACACACTTTTACCTAACGACACATTAGACCAAGTAGATCTTAAATAACTCCTAAGTGTCTAAATATCCTAACACCATGTATGCCTTCTCTAATTGTTCTTCTATTATTTCGTTCACAAAATTCTTCATTCTTTTGAGAGTGTTGCTCATATTTTCCATAATTGTTTTAATTTTCATGTTTTTAAGAATGATCTTTTCCATATTGAACACATATGCTTTTGGATTTCATCAAGCTTTCGCTCTGATACCAATTGGAAGCATGAAACTAGATATATATGAAATATATATTTAATATCTATAAATTTATTATTTGTTGTCTTATTCAATGTACAACAATGTGGATTAAATACACGTAAATGAGTAGAGTCACATCTTTTTGTCTAAAAAGACGTGACTTTACATTAAAAGTATAAATATTACATTAATGATTTCATTAGTAATTAATGACATTGTAGTATACATACAATATATTACAAAGAGAAAAAAAATAAAATATATAATAATAATAATAATAATAATAATAGAAGTGTATTTTAATATTTCTTCCAAGGAAAATCTCACAGGGAAACCTACACTTCCTTGCATTTTGTCGATGGTATACAATATAACCTTGTACTTGTTGATTATGATTCTTGACCCATTATAGACGCTGATTGAGGCACACAACAAAGGAACTGAGCTTGGGGAATCGAACACAAGACCTTCTTCATGAATCTCAAAGCACTCAACCACTTCAACAAGCCCATCAAGCTAAGTGTGTGTGTGTGAGTGTCCTAAGGGGTTATCTCAATTGGTTATCATCTATATTATTCACCATTTGTCTATTTTTGTGCCAATATGTGCTTGGTTTGAACCCCACTARGTTAGGTGCACTATTYTATACATTGGTTAACATGTTTACTAGGGATGCCATCCCATACGTGGGAAAGCAATCATTGGGTTTCCATGTGTGTGCATGTGTGTAGAGAGAGAGAGAGGTCATTTGGGTCTAGCTTGGGTGGTTGAGAGGAGAAATTTTATMTTCCCCACTTGTGTTCAAATCTCACTTGTGACATGKTTACTCTACGTGGGCCAATTTTTGAAGGTTGGAAAAATATCAACAGTCTCATTCTCACTTATGAGATTGAGGGTGGATGAAATGTTACATCTATCTACACACAGACACACACATGATATTATATRTATTGAGCTAGCTCACTAGGCTAAAAGTTATATATATTACAAAAGTCTTAGTTAGGTGAGTTAGATTGAGTGAGTGAGTGCTTTGAGCCCTTGCAAGAGGTATTGAGGTTGATCCTCTATGTTGGTTACCTTTGTTTTGTGCCTCACTTGATGTGCCCATTGGGTGAGCTACCATAATCAATGATAACTAGTTCCCAAGAGCTTCTCGTAAGGTTTTCCTTGAAAATAAGCCTTGGATTAATGGAGGGAGGATACGAGAATAGTGGAGCATCCAACACTTCCAATAGTAGTTCTTTGGACTATTTGGACTATATGGATGGATAGAAACAAATAATCCTTTTTGATGAGCAGTGCTCTCTTCTTCAAGCTCTATACACGATCAATTACATTTATGGTGGACTTGCAAGAGTAAGTATCAAAAGAAATATAAGACATGAAGGGGAAGTAAAAGTTGATATATCTTTTCTTTGGGGCCACTTTGATGGAGCTTTGAAAGGAACCCTATCTTATGTGGTGCAAGGGGTGTCCTCTACTTTAAGAGGGGCATAAAATAACATTTCGTTGTGGACACTAATAATGGGACATAGATTAGGGTTGTTCTCATTCTTTTGGCATTAACAAATGAAAAACAAACAAAGGATCTCCAAATATTTGGTGAATCAAGGCAAGTACTAGGGTGAATGAGTGGAGGATGAAACAATACGACTTGCTACTACAATATATAATAAGGATGGTAAATGAGATAAAAAGTAGTTTCTCCAAGTTATCTTTCTCACATAGCTACAAGGAAAACAACATTGAAGTTGACAACTTAGCCAAAAGGGTAGTGGAGTCTCTGTATGAATTGTTGAAGACAATATTGAAGTTGTAGGAGACAATATCTCCTCTCTCCCTAAAAAATAGATCCTTGCCTAATTTTGGTCGAGTTTGTGCTATATCCTAAGATGAGATACATGATTGAGTCTAGGATGCTTATAGGTCTTACCATTTTCTTTAGTGCTTCATGCTTTGATTGAATATGGGTAAATTCCCAGATTTTAACTAGATTTTGATGGGCGCCCTTTAGATGTTTTAGTGTCCACTTAGTTTAAATGCTTTTTCAAATCATTATTGAATGTATCTAGAAATGTTTATATTTGACATAAAAAGAGAAGATCTTTTTTTTGGAAAAAAGAAATATATATTAATGTGTGTGTGTGTGTGCTTTGTAGGGGACTATGGTAAAATATGATATCCTTATAAGGAGAAAATGACTAGTAATTTGTTGCCCTAAAAGTGAATTTATGAGTTGGGCAATTTGGTCCATATCATCCTTAACAATCTCCTTTCCAAAACCACTCATAAAAAAAACATTCAAAATGGACAAAAATATTCAATTTGAACATAAAATTGTGATGGTAAAGGAGAGTTGTTTGCGTCGATTACCAAAAATTGTGATAAACAAGGTGAAACCATGAAAATATATAGTTCGATTCTTTTTTATCATAATTTTAATACATATAAATCAATAATGATTTAAATTAATTGATGTGATAGTATTCTCCTTTACCTCTTCACATATTGATTTTAAAAAATGTATCATCCACATCATAATCATAAGATAGAAGGTGACTTATGAAATACTTTCAAAACATTTAGCTATGAAGTACTAATTGATGTGACAATATCCCTTACCTCTTCACACACTTATTATTATATTTTTAAATGTCTTATAAAAAAAATTGAAAATGACTTATAAAATATTAAATCCCTAGATTAATATGATAATATCTAGTGTAGGTCTTCCATTAAAAGAGTTATTACCTCTTCACACACTTATTGATTATATTTTTAAATGTCTTATAAAAAAATTGAAAATGACTTATAAAATATTAAATCCCTAGATTAATATGATAATATTAAGTGTAGGCCTTCCATTAAAAGAGTTATCATCCCAATTATGTTTATAAAAAATATCGTTATCATGGTCATGCCCGGTAGGCCTTCTCTTAAAAGAGTTATTTTTTTATTATATTTGTAAAACATTAGTTAGAGCTATTTTTCTATTATATTTATAAAAGATAGTTAGGGTTGTTTTTTCATATTATATTTATAAAAAACTAATGATACTTATTGCAAAAATAGTTAGAGTTATTTTTTATATTATATTTATTAGAGTTATTTTTCATATTATATTTATAAAAAGCTAATGATACTTACTCTAAATGTTAAAGTTCTTTATTCAAAGGGTTGTATTAGTTGTTCATGGATGGTTATTGGATTTATTAAAAGATTTTTTTTACGATTTTAGAAATATAAATTTAATAAATTATATTTTTTATTTATTTTTTATTTTTTAATTTTTTGTGTTAGTATTAAATATATATATATTTTAATGACTATTTTTTATTTTAATCAATTTTCACAATAAGTTGTAACACTTTCTTTTAAAACGGTTAATCTTAATTTTTAATCATATAAATATTCACTCAAACACTTTTTTTATTATCATTTTACTTTATTTGTCTTTGATAATGAGTGGAGTGTTTATTGAAAATGTTGTAAGTTTCCAAATTTTATATAAAAATTATATCTAAAAAAAACTCAAAAAATACTAAGACTACATCCATAAACCACCCTCCACTTCAATGTTCTTGAGGTGACTTTCCATCACTTTTCCACTTTTGTATGTATATGTTTGTTCAAAGGATTGCATTAGTGGTTCATGGAACTATTTCTATAAACCACTATCTACATTATATTTAGGGTGGGTTTTTATTGCTTATCCGCTTTTAAATTGAGTTTGATTTTGAATTAAAAATGTTATGTTTGAATGGAAAAATGGAAATTTAAAATATGTTTTTCTATTAATTCCTCTACCCACATATTTGTATTTCTATAAGTGTGTTTTGTGGTTAGGAAATTTTATTTATTTTAATTCATCATTTTTTTAAATAGGGTTTCTTAAAATGAGTTAAAATTTATAAAGTCAAAATCTCATAATCAAAGTTCTATATAGATTATTAATAATTTTGTTTCTAATTTCACTTACATAAAAAATAATTATTTAATAAAACATATTGAAAAGATTCATAAAAAAAATTATCTTTTTTGTGTTTTTTTTTAAGGAATGAAAGACAAAATATATATTTTTTCTCTTTTTTAAGGGTAACATTTGTGGGAAACTCAAACACCTTCCTTCATTTATTCAAAAGTTCAAATGTAACTCTATGTATTTAAGCATTTCATTTTAACATAATAATTCTAGATAGAATTTTAATAAGTTTGTTTTTAATTTCACTTACACAATTATTTAATAAATCAAATGTAATTCAATGTATTTAATCATTTCATTTTAACCTAATAATTCTACATAGAATACTAATAATTTTGTTTTTAATTTCACTTACATAATTATTTAATAAAATGCCTTCAAAATAATTATTTAATAAAACATGTTGAAAATATATATGATGAAAGAGTTATAATTTTTTTAGCAAATCAAATTTACTACATTTTTTTATTAGTCCCTGTCGTAGGCGTAGAGGGGCTATAGCGATCGATAAATCGTTGACCTGGTATTAGATTGTGGATTGATCAGAAATATTTCCATATGATCTATTGTTGGAACAAGGGAAGTGAAGACATCGATTTTAATATAGTAAAAAGTATCATGTTTGTCAAGATCTGATTGGACAAAGGATTGGAGGCCTTATTGCAGCATTTGTTATTCCCAATGTTAAATATCTTGACCTATCCAAAGTATTTGGTAGTATATGGTCTTTTTGAATTATATATTTTATTATGCATTGGTCGATGGTGGATTAATGTTAGCATTAATTTGAATGTCTCCCTTAGCATTTTCTGCTGGGTAGAATACATTCTCTACCATATTACTATGTCTGATTTTTGCTTTATTGTTGCGTGCTTCGAGAGAACGGGCTTGCCACGCTGCATATTTTCTTAAATGCTTGCACAGGCCTACGCCCTTCGATGGTCCTGACAGTCTTAATTGTTTACCTAACAGCTCTGGCAGTGTTAAATGATTATTGTACATATGGGTTGCAATACAGTTTCGTTAATGGTCGGCATAGGTGCTCGAGTGTTCGATCCTTGTTCAGTGCTTCCTTCCATGGTTCTAGTTCTTGTTTGATTCAACTTTACAAAGTTGAGGTCCTACAATTTCAGTTTGAGCTCTTCGTGGTTGTTCACTGGTTTGTTGTTTTTCAACTTTGCAAGTTGTTGGACCTGTTGTTGCAGTTTGCAGTTTTTGGGTCTGAGCTCTTATCGTCCTTTGTTGACAAGTAAGTTTCCCTTTTGTTGTTATTTTTCAATGGTGGCAGTCCCACCATCTTTGTTTGTGCTCTTAGTTTATGTTCCTGGAAAGCATGCGTCTTGCAATGCAAAGGGCTTTACGAAAAGTAGTTGGGACCCATCAGAAGAGGGAACCATCGGGCGGGGTCTGTACACAGGGTATGCTTTCATTCTGTGGGTGGGAACACTGCGTCTACCTGTTCTATTTCTGCTGAGTAAATTTATTGTTTTATTTATTTCTATGTTTTCTTGTCATCTGTTGTGGGGACTAGGGGGGATTGAAGTTGAGAAGAAGAAGGTTCAAAGATACATATGGGAATTGGTGCCCTGCTTTGTTTTTTTTTTCTATTTTGCTACCTTTTATTTTTTTCTCCTGCTTTTCTCTGTTTTCATAGAAAGTGAAACTATGTAGCAAATAGCTTCAAAGTGACAGTTGAAGAGATGAACGAGGTAATAGATGTTGAGTTGTACAAAATAGATGCACAGTCCATTGTACATGACAGCATTGACGTGGTTTTACATAGCAATGTGCTTTTTAGATTGGATGCATTCTCGTATACTGTTGGGGATTGCCTTTTTGATACATTCCAGGTTCTATTACATTTCTGCTATTCGTCGACCGAGTTGCGCAATGGATTGATAGATTATTTCTTGACCTATTTTAAAAATGGTGATGTTGAGGCTTTGCAGTCCTATGAATACGAACTGGAATCTGATTTTCTTCGGCAGTTGCATGGAATACAAGATGTCACTACGTATTTTTCAAAAATGTGGTTGTTTGCATCTCTAGTTCTGCCTCCGCATGAGAGGGGACTTTGGGGAGATACATTTTGTATATGATGGTTGTCTAACTGGATGAATATATCAGTTGCCATTTGGTCATTGACAAGAAAAACAAGATATCTACTATTCAATAAAACTGCATCTAACAATCTATATTGCATCTTGTTCCATGATACCAATGCCCTCAGTGGCCATTATGAACCACTGGTGTACAGAAAAATGACCATATGCAATATAGAAGGTCCTCGTATCTACTTGTCCATTATTTGCAAAGACCTTCAATCGCAATGCAAAGGGATTTTGCATGGCATAGATTGCCATGATTTACAGTTGGCAACAAACATTCTGTCTAGCTGTGGAGATAGTCTGTTCAATGCAATTTGTTGTTTGGTACCAGCAGAATTCGATGTTCAGTCGCTGCGACTTTACACTATATAGTCCTTTTGTAATGCAATTATAGGCGGCAACCAATAGGCTTTTAGGTGCTTGCATCAGCACCTTTTCCCATATCTCGTAGAAAATATGCGGGTAGTTGGAAGTTGGCAGGAATACCTTGTGAACATGGCACTTCCATATGAAAAAGGGTGTATGGAGGGTTGCAAATTATGTTTGCAATGGTTGTCTTTCATATTCAAGGTTAATATCTAGGTGTGGTTGCCCTTGCCAGATGCCACTGTCCATTCCTAGGTTATTGATTCAAATTGCATTTGAACAATTGACATCCTTTCATTGAAAATAGATACAACACATATCCATTATGAACCTTTGCTTGCACATATCAATAGTTTAGGGTTGACTGTCCATGCCACCCAAACGACATCGAATTTGCATACACGTGGAATGCTTTTTTGTGAAAATGAAAGTCCTCCCAATTGCGATATGGGCAGACAGGGCTTGAACAAAAAAACATGCGTAAAATTCATGACAATTGTGATGAGGCCATAGACGGCTTAGACAAAAAATGTAGAGTAAGTTATCACAATTTGAAAAGAATTATTCGTCAAATTCGCCCGACTTCTGATAAGGTCATAGAGACCTTGAACAAAAAACGTAAAGTAGTTTCTCAGAAACTAGGTGAAAGTCAAATTCATCCCAATTGCCACCAGCTCATCCTGCCCTTGGGCAAGAAACGTAGACTAAGTTACCACAACTTGAAAAAGGTCATGCACGAGAGAAAAAAATGCATTGCTACACTTCCTTTTAGAGAGAAACTCACATATGACAATGTAAAGAAATTTGTCCGTGCAGAACAAAGCATAAACAGGTGTGATTGCATATCCCATAATGGTGATGCAACTGTACGACTTCGTGATCTACAAGAAGCACCATCCAGTAGTAGCAATGAAAACTAGGAAATAATTTCTACGAATACTTCCCTGTGAAAGAAAAATGCAAGACATAACTACATGAAACAAATTAAAGACACTCCTTCCATTGCATGTGCAATTTGTGAACAATTGAATTTTTCAAAAAACATTAAGTCTTTCACGCCTGATTTGCAAGTAGAATATTTCCACTTGACAGCCCAGGATAAACCCTTTTCCAGTGTGAAAGTTTGTCTTCCATGCAAACGATCGCTTGAAAATGGAAAACTGTCATAGTTTGCAACCCCTGACCGAATAAGATGTAATACAACACTAGAAGATGTAAGTGCACTTATGGAACTCGAGGAGAGACTTGTGTCTCTACAAATTGCATTTGCCCAAATCAGACCTTGGGTCTATAAACGACCCTAGATGGGCTTAACAGGATCAATTATTAATGTGCATGTTCAACTAGATGTTGTGCAAAAAGCGTTGCCACAATCTATTAGCAATACAATTACAATCATTGTGGCTCTGAAAAGACGCTTGCAATACAAAAATTCCTATTAGACAGGCAAAGTGCATGTGCATGCTATTATGAAAGCATTAAAGGAATTTTGTTCCAGAACCCTATACAAAGCAGAGAACATTTGTATAAATGCCAACTGGAACAGTGTTCTCGTAGAAGAACATGGCGACTCTGTAGATACTCTTGAAAATCCTAGTGATTTTGATGCAAGTGATGAATCGGACAATGAAACAACTAC
>JASDQU010220064.1:1373-15214 GCA_032191745.1 Picea mariana
CTCTCTGAGCAAGAACCCTTAACCCAGTCTCTGGCTAGCCTCATAAAATCATCACACAAGATTGCTAATAAAAAGAATTACGAATTTCATTCAATAAACTAAGATAGAGTCAGTAGTGTTTCAGCAAAGCGGAATTCATTAAAAGCAGTGTTTCAGCAAACAAAAGTCAATCAAAGCATAAACAGAGATTGTACTAACACACTTCTAAACTAATGGGTGAATCTTGTGAAGAAGGTGGGCCCTCCCTTCTCACAAGATTCCCCTGAAACGAGAAAGCTAGAGAAGGATACTCAAAGAAGTCTTTTATTCATCTGTCAAAATATCATATTACAATATGGAAATGGAATACATCCCTCTTCTCTGGAGCTTCTTCAATACATCAAACTTTCCCCCCTCGAATGATGATTTCCTCTTATTTAAAGAGGGAACCCCTTCGATACAATAAATTACAATGTGTATCTGAGTCCTATCTTTAGTCAGATCTACTTTCTAAACCAGCATAGGATGTCCTAGTCTCGCGCAACAGAATTCTATTACAGGAGATGAATGAGGTATTGCTGTTACGGTTGGTGTAACAACTTCTTCTCGTTGCTGTTGATGTTGTTTCAGCATCGCAATTCACGGGCTATTTCAGCCACGTGAATTACGCTTGACTGTGTCGGCATTGTGTAGGAGCGACGGTTAGTGCTTTGTTGACCGCTGACTATAACGGCTTTTTTTGTGTTTCAGCATTGTCAATCCTGGCGGTTTCCTCTGTGTTTCAGCATCTGCAACTCTGGTCTGTGTAACAGCTCCTTGTTTCAGCATCTGCGACTCCAGACTGTGTGACAGCTCTGTGTTTCAGCATCTGCGAACTCGGACTGTATAACAGCTCTGTGTTTCAGCATCTGCGACCTCGGACTGTATGACAGCTCTATGTTTCAGCATCAGTTCTGTGTTTCAGCAACATCAACCTTGGACAGTTCTGTGTTTCAGCAATAGGCCTCAAATGCTAATCTGCAGTTTTGAACACTTGTACATTTCTAATCAATGGTCAAGTACGAGAGTGATGTAAAATATTATGAAAAACAGATTAAACGTATAGTAATGAGAAGCGACATTGTATACCTTTGGGATGATCAGATAAAGTGATAGTATGAGTCTAAATATGGATGATCAAGAGTATAATAGTGGCAAAAAGTATAGACAAAAAGGTACATTGTGTGGTCCTAACAGCTACAAGTGTGATCAATTTCAAGAGGAGATGCAATACAAATCTCACTTTTATGAATAGGCAGAGGTGAAGACACGAGATTGGTATCTACAACACAAGAAGAGGGCATGTTTTCTTCTTCCAAGGATGGATAAATAAAGGAAGGCCTATTATCATATGAATAGACAAAGCAGAGGATAATCTTATTTATATGTGAAGGGAAAGAGAGAAATGAGTTGATAAACAAGAACATGATTTCATGAATAAAGCTCATAAATTGATACCTGGTCTTCTCCTTTGGTATGGTCATCTTTTTGTCAATAGGATCCTCCCCAGTGGAGTCTTCGATTGTGGAGTCACCAGGTGCAAGTTGCAATCTTCAATGGTTCTGATGTCTGATGCACCTTCCGAATCAGAATCTCATTGTCGTTTTATCCCAGGGAAAAGTATTCAATTCGTTCCCTGCCAATGGCGCCATGAATGTTAGCACTGATAGTCACCCTCAGATTGTAGGAGGATGAGCCCAATACCCATCAGAGTTTTTGGTGGATGTTTGTTTTATATGAGTGGAGGTCAATGGAAAAAAATCAATATATGAATGATGTTCAACACAAAATTGGACAAGAAATGCACAGGGAAGTGAGGGCCACAACTAACTTCAGTCAGTTAATTGAGTTTAAGTGTGAGAAGAGGGAAGAATTAGTAAGAAAGGTGGACAAGACTACTATAGGCATCAAGCCTTCAAGTAGCCTGGAAAAGAAAAACTCAGACTCAATATCACTCTTAAGCTCAAGTTTCAGACACTGAAATATGTCCAAACAACACAGTCACAACAACACAATGATCAAACCTACATCACCATGCAGCTACAACAACTTGACTCGATCCTCCATGCCCGAGCCATTTAGTGTAAGAGGGAAAAAGATCAAAAGGAAGCTGACTAAAACTGGTCACGATACCGCTACAATCAAACCTACATTACAACAACATAACAACCCTCGACTGAATCCTCCATGCCCGAGTGTTTTAGCATAGTTTTTACAAAGATATGAAAAGAGGTTGAATTCTATTAATCTGAAAGTCTCAAATCTTATACATAACCAAAGAACATCCCTGGAATCAAAACATTACAAAATAAGGAGCTTTGCTCAACCATTTGACGACCTTAACAAAATATCAAAACTACCTACTTATACTCAGAACTGTCCACAACCACTAGGGGAACGATCTGGCCATTGCATTCAAGGCTTGTCGTCTGCATCTTATTTTGTCAGACTGTGCATGTATCCCTATGTTAGATGTGATCTCATACCAGTATGGGCTCTACAGAAAAACTGGCTCGCAGGGGTACCATGGGTTGACATCCCTGTTTCTAATGACCAGTTCTTCCATGCCTTCCATTTATGGGGTGAGACGAGGTTTCAACCACCACCCCTCCTTGATTAATTGATTCTTTCATTGGGAACAGGGTGAGGCTTAATTCCCCAAGAACTACTACACGTCGTTGGTGGCTCTTTGAGTTCACCCGATGCCTTAAAACCATGATGGTCTCACTCTGTAATGAACACGGGCACCCTCGACCTTTGGTGCAGGTCTCCTAAAATCAACACCCTTTCCATCGTGCTCCCAAGGCTTCTGGTACCATATTCTTATGCATGCTACCCCAGGCCACGACCTGACACTTATCTCTAAAGAAACTTTGGGATTTATCTTTTTGGAGATTTTCACTTTACTTGACTACAGATTTCCTGATGCCTGCTTTGACGAAAAAAACTGACTCATATTGATGGCTAGATATTCTTTTCATCCGACGACTACGATTTCTTTCTCGGAACTCCACCTTGGCCGGCTCTACATGATGGGCACCAACCTTTCCTCCTAGGCCCGCCTTTCACATGACCATGGGCTGTGACCCTGGGCTTAGCTCCTGAGCGCTTCACAAATTCTCATTTTGCGAAGTTGAAAGTTCGCTCACCTCTATTCTTTCGATACCCGAACCTCTGAACTCCACTCGCATCAGATCAATGATCCACAACCTTCTGTGATCTAACGGTCTAGATCTCCTCTTTGCACTTCGGGACTTTGTGATTTCGGGCCTTCGGGACTTCGGGCTTTACGCATCTCTCATTTCAAATTTCCCGAAGTGACTTTCTCTACAGCTCGGATCTGGTGCCACATGCCCCTCTGGTTCATACGACTTCTGCTCAATTCAGGTTTCGGGACTTTGGACCTTTGACAAACAACTTTAACAATATTCCAAACTCTCGATTCTCGCGATAATTTTCCACCGTTGATCTCTCCCGATGAGATATACGGTCCAGATTTAACCTTTGCTCGACCTTGGTGTTAGATAATAATGGATGTGCTCATTTAACCATGGACAATATCACTATTGTCACCCAACCATAGGCCGAATCCCACCCCGAGCACCTTAACCTTGGTAGAGAATCATTCCAAAAGCAAACCCTAGGCTAGATAGCCAAACAAGATAGTGCACCTCTCTCCAAGTATAGCGCACCAAATAAGAGAAACAAGAGTTGATCAGAGAGTCCAAACCATAACCAAGAGAGATTCCAAGCCAAAACCAAAATCTGCTAGCTGCAACGACAACTCTCCTCCAAACTTGCGCACAAACTGGCCAACTACAGTTTTCACAAGTGTTGCTTCTGCAGTTCTGAGAATGCCTACCAGAATGAAGATTGATCTCCTGTATTTATACTAAAACTAGCAAACTTCCTGGGCCGACTTCTCATTATGGGTGCCTATTTACTTAGTATACAATATTTCCTTTAGCTGACTTCTTCTCTTGGAGGCTAATAACCTAATACAAATTATCCTCTTGAGTTGACTTGTCTTCTAGGGTTATTAGCCAACTAATTTAGGGTTTCTTCGTGCTTCCTAGAATATTCTATTCTCGTTAGGTTTACACGTGGAGGTAAATACCTCCCGTAGCTACCATAATATCAACACTCCCTCCTAGCTAGAGAGGTATTTGAAAGTAATGGCCTTGAGCACAAACATACCATTTACTCCGTAGCATCAACATAGTCGTATAGAATATCTCATGAATAGATCATGAGCACCATCATCACTATTAGTGTCAGCAACTGCATCATCTCTCGAAACTATACTCCATCTGAGTAATCAGACATGATGCTGGATAAGTCACTCACTCCATAGAGTGACACAAGAGCCATTTTTCTAATCCGAACATATGTCCTAGAAGAATAAATGTTTTGAACCATTTTCTGTCTAGAAAATCTATGTCCATTGATCATCCATCTAGTTGATAATCATTTCCAACACTACTGATAGTCTTCAAGGCAATAAGAACAATGTCATTCAATAGAACAAAACTATGTCTATCCATAGTAGCACACAACTACAATCCAGTAGTACACTACCACACCAAGTAGAATAGAGATACTTGATTAGTGACATATAGTCACAATCAGTGGAACACATCCACTACAGTAGTATACATCTACTGTCCAGAGACATACAGTATCCATAACAATCATATCATCAACTTGCATAGAAAATATTGTTATGATATGTAAACTGAATCATCTGGGCCATTCTTCCACTCACATTTGTGAGATCTGGAAGAGCATCTACCCTAAGAAAGTAAAACATCAACGATGAGTTATTTGGACTATTCTTCTCAAGAAAGGAAGAATAATTGTCCCGATATATGAGCTTGAACCATTCACCTATCTGGGCTATTCCTTCGGCACTAAACAAAGTGCAACCTGGAGAGAATGAATCTTCCCTAGGGAATGCTTGTCCCTAATTGCTAAACTTGGACCATTCACCTATCTGGGCCATTCCTCTGACACTAAACAAAGTGCAATGTGGAGAGAATGAATCTTCCCCGGGGAATGACTATCCAAACCATTTCCTAAGGAAATGACTATCCTACACCAACCTCCAAAACTGACCACGCTTCGAAACTGCTCACAACTGTGAGCTTCGAAAGAATGACTGTCCGACAAGGCAGACCAGTCTTCTTGACCACTACTGAGAGTGACCATCAAGAAGAGAGACTATCCTAGACCATTCCCTATGTTAACCACAAGGGGAATCATTGTATATGGTACATCAGCAATCCATCAAACCATTTTCATTACGAAAATGACCGTTCGATCTGGACCATTTTCCGAACTAGAAAATGCATGCCCGTCAAAAATCTCAAACCACTTTCTGAACTGGAAAGCTGCTCATCGTGGACCATTTTTTGAACTGAAAAATGACTGTTTATAAATCAATAACACATCAGTGCTCCCTCCCAACCTGGGAGTCATCTATTCCTTTTTCAATAAGGAAGTTGTCGCCATGAGCTCCATCTTGAGTACACAAACTCATTCATCTTGAACAAAGGCTTTACCAAAATGTCTACTTATCCACTCATCTATGAAGATATATATTAGAGAACCACTTCTCCTTTCTGGACTTCATCACAGAGAACATAATGATTGATCTCAATGTACTTAGGTATTTCTGGAACACTGATTTTATGAAGGCTTCATATAGCTATGATCATCATTGATCTGAAATTTAACTGGATCTAAAATTCAAGATCTTTAACCATTATTTTCATGTGAAGTTTAATTGTTAACCACCTTTGTAATTCAAAATTAAAGAACATCCATCAAGTAAATGAGCACATAAACATGTAAGAAAACCATCTATGAACAAGAATTGGTAACGGAGTTCACTAGACCCCCTGGCTACGTCTTCGGGCCACTTTCCAAATGGGAAGGTCGATATATTAAGTATTCAAATGCTTACAAAGTGACTTTTGATTTCTGTTTGTCATATACAGTAACAGACTTCAACAACAACTACTAGATGAAATTTTGAGACTTTTAAGTATGAACATGAATACCTTTCGGTATATCTGAAAGATTCTGTGAGCACTTTTCTATCTGGATGCCTGAATGCAAAAACTGAAGTTGGATCTGGAATCCTTGCAAAAAAATGAGACTGTTGAGTATAAACTCGATATATTTCAGAAACTAGACTCGAAATGCCCTTCTTGGCACAATTCTCAAAATCTGTACAGTCTGTACGGCCTCGAGATACGTGCAAACTGATAACCACCTCAATCTACGTGCAAAACCACCTCGATCTACGTGTAAATTCACTTCATTCACTGTACATAACCACCTCGATCTGCATGCCTGCATCAAAACTCCCACACCCCTGGGATTCGTGCCCATGTCTCATTTAAATAATGAAAAAAACAATGGTTTAGGGAGGCGCGAGGTATGGGCCACATGCCCTCCAAAATCCCCCAAATCTCAGAAACTTTTAATATTACTTCACCACTTCTTGCCACGTCCCATGACGGGGGCACGTTGGTAGCTATGGTGGTTAGGGAGGGCAAAAGTCCCGGGGTCAAACCCGCGGGCTTCTCCTCCCACGCATATGATTGATTTGGCGCGATTTATTTTTATCATATGACATTTGGTTTTAACATATGATATTTGGGCGCATTATATGGTTGGCAGGATTTGGTTTTAATACATGGTATATATTATATGGTGTGATTTGATATGGTATGATGCATTATATTATATGGTTGGGTGATTTATGGTTTGGAATAATGGTGTATTTACAACATATGGTTGGTTTAATGGCAAAGCTTGTGATAACATTTGGATGTCAAGGGGGTATGGTTGGTTTAATGGCAAAGCTTGTGATAACATTTGGATATCAAGGGGGCCCTCGGTGTTGGCAAGGTTAAGGGCTAAGCCCTTGACCACTCCTTTTTTTTCCAAACCATGGGGTCATGGTGGCCTTTTCACAAGGTCTTGGGTTCAATTCCCATAGCCCCAAATTACATTTCTTAACCATTTCTAACTATTTTTTACCATCTTTGATGAAACTTCCACTGCTGATATCTTTGTCATCTGGAGGTCGTTTTTCCTGAAACGAACGTCACCGGAAAGTTGTTGATGAGCTTTTCCACTTTGTAAGGTTTAATTTGCATTTTGAATACTTTAACTCTATAGAATTTTGAGATGATCCACCTAGATCAATCATAGTTGAATTCATCTCTTTTGTTTCATGCTAGCTCATAACACGTGGCAGGGGTCAAACTTGGAACAAGTTGGGTTCTATGAAAAAGAGCGTTTGTGGAGAGACAAATGTAAATAGACTCAATTTATCTTAATACTCACCCTGTAAGAACTCCCCCTATGATAATAAGGAGCTAGATAAGAAGTCTGAGGGGATGGAATAACCTTCCCTTCCTTACGTGCATTGAATCAATGAGTTTACTACAGCCAAATTGGAGTGATTGAAACCAGATGGGGCATACTGATTGTAAATTGGACCCATATTGAAAATCAATTGGGACCCCACATCTCAACACACCTCACAATCCTATCCAAGTGGTACTTCTTCTTTCATCATGAGATCTTTGTCATGGATTGGCAATCCATCATCCTTGAGTTCTGAGTAACCATTCTGATACAATATCTTTGTTATAGAAGGTTTTTCACCACGCTTTTGTTGTGCATTGGAGGCTCCGCACCAAGTTGTTTGAATCCATACAAAACCTTCTTCCATCTGCATACAAGAGTCTCTTCCTGGTATACCTCAAAGCCTTGAGTTTGTTCTACATATGTTCTTTGTTCAATTATTCTGGAGAACAATATTTGCATTCATCTGATGTAAACACCAACCCATGGATATTGTGGATGATATAATGGCTCATGTAGAGGTATTCCTGGTTTACTAGAACAAGCAATCATCGTAGTCTTCTCCCTCCATCTAGGAGAAACCTCTAGTTCTGGATCTCGCAATTCTTACATTCATAAGTCTTCCATACATTGTTCTTCATCACAACTTTCATTTCCTCTGCTTGATTGATTTTAGTGAGTTCGGGTTAGGCTAGTAGTCTTGTGATTCTCGATACAATGACTGGTTGTTTTGTCTTTTCTTTCTCTTTTGGAATCTTCATGTTATTCCTTATGTTTTTCTTTAGCTATTAGGTCCATGGAGTTTTCTATAGATTCCATGCCCTGAAGATTCCAACTTATTCCTTTCATCATAGGATCATGGGTGTGGATGGACAACCAGGGATACTTTAAGGCTTATTTTCGAAGAAGACTTCTTCTAAGCTCATACTGAACATGTGTTTATTTTTCATGGTTGCTTCCATGGATAGATACTTCATCATCTTCAATGGATCATATAATTTAGGATTATCTCCCTCCTAATCCTTGCTTCATGCATGAATGCATGCTCTTCTTTTGGAAATATATAATCGACTCTCTCCATCTAGGAGAGTCCACGCTTCTGTCTGCATCCTTATTTCCTTCTGCAAAGTGTCACAAATCTTTTTTCCAATTTCTTCTTGATTGCTGACTTCTTTCTATCTTTACTTCTTCTAGGTTTCTTCAAGATTGATTCTGATTTTGGCTTATCTTGCAGTTGTTACTTATGTAATATCTTCCACATGAATTGTTACCAGGGGTTGTTGATGTACTTCATCCTTTCATGTGTATTGTATGACTTGTAGTCATAGTGATAGCAATCCTTATCTTGTTGTTCTTCCATAGGTATAGTTTCTCTCGGAACATATTATCTTCTAGGAAATAGATATGCAAGATATGTACATAAAACATGGTATGTACAAGAACTATGAGGAGTATTGTTACTTTGGCTTAGAAGAAGAAGTTTGTTTCATCCTGCTTAGTCTTCTTTAAAGGTTCCTTTTCTTCGGCAACTGATGCTTCGTGTGTCTCCTTCCTTTTTTTTAGCTCGGGACAATGATTCTTGTAGCGACCATATTTGCGGCAGTTGAAGCATTGTATTTCTAACATATCTTTCTCTTGATTTGGCTTCTTCCTGGAGCCAAATTTCCTTTTATTCCTGAAATTATTGAATCTTGTTGTGAAATCTTGATCATCATATTTATTTTGGGGTTTCTCTTTTTCACTGATCCATGATTCTTCTTATGCACAACAAGTCCAAAGTTCTTCAAACGTAGTATACCCCTTCCGTGTGTTCATGCTTGCGGAAAATGCATCCCATGTCTTGGGAAGACCATTGAGTACTATGTTTACCAATTCCTTCTATGAAATGATCTCTTCAATGGGTTGTAGTTGATATCTTAACTGAGAGATTCTCACAAAGTATGATGTTATGCTGTCATCATCATTCATCTTCATGTCATGGAGCTCATTCTTCAGACTCATTACTTGTCCAATTTTTCTGACTAAGAAGAGGTTTGTTAGGGCATCGTACATCTTCTTAGACGAATCAAGATGGGAGATGTAGGGTATTAGGTGGTATTTTATAGAATCCACTATGATACTCATGAATTTGATGTCATTGTCTTTGAATTTCTCCATAACTGCAACGTTTTGCGGTTCCTTTTCTTTTCCTTCTTCAAACTCTGGTTCCACAATCTTTCCTTTCATGATATCCAACACTTTATTCTTAGAAAGGATGAGATCAATCCTTGTCTTCCATGCCTTGAAGTTGGAATCCCCATCTAACTTATTTTCTGACTTCATAGAGTAAGTCATGGTTTCCTTGACTTGGTCAACCCTAGATTTTACCAAAAAAACTCAACCTTGACGTCTTAGCTTGCTAAGAGTACCAGGAGATGATCTAGGCTAGGGTGCACTAGTCTATCAGAAAATTAGGTCAATCCCTTTACTTAAGGTGCCTCAATGAGAGGATTAGGGTTTTTGCAACTACACCTTCTAGTAACCCTAGCGGCAGTGCTTTGGTAACTGCTCCTACTAGAACCCCTAGTGGCACTTCTTAAACGAGCTTAGTATCCTTATGGCTATGCTCCCTTCCAATGGCTAGATTGAATGAAGGTGGTGTGGGCCCATAACCTGCTAGAATACAATGGATGTGCTCGTTTAACCATAGACAATATCACTATTGTCACCCAACCATAGGCCAAAGCCACCCCTGAGCACCTTAACCTTGATAGAGAATCATTTCGGAAACAAACCCTAGGCTAGATAGCCAAACAAGATATCACACCTCTCTCCAAGGATAGTGCACCAAATAGGAGTAACAAGAGCTGATCAGAGAGTCCAAACCATAACCAAGAGAGAGTCCAGGCCAAAACCAAAATTTGTTAGCTGCAGCAGCTAAAACGACAACTCTC
Organism: Picea mariana; assembly: GCA_032191745.1. Classification (NCBI taxonomy): domain Eukaryota; kingdom Viridiplantae; phylum Streptophyta; class Pinopsida; order Pinales; family Pinaceae; genus Picea; species Picea mariana. Next base: position 11,708 of record JASDQU010220064.1, read on the forward strand.
CTCCAAACTTGCACACAAACTGGCCAACTGCAGTGCACACAAGTGTTGCTTCTGCAGTTCTGAGAATGCCTGCCAGAATGAAGACTGGCCTCCTGTATTTATACTAAAACTAGCAAACTGCCTGGGCCGACTTCTCATTATGGGTGCCTATTTACTTAGTATATAATATTTCCTTTAGCCAACTTCTTCTCTTGGAGTCTAATAACCTAATACAAATTATCCTCTTGAGCCAACGTATCTTCTAGGGTTATTAGCCAACTAATTTAGGGTTTCTTCTTGCTTCCTGAATATTTTTTTCTCGCCAGGTTTACACGTGGAGGTAAATACCTCCTGCAGCTACCATAATATCAATGACTTCGGACATTTTTCTACGGCGCTATACTTCGTGCACTTTCGTATTTTAAACACCCACGAACTGCCGATCTAAACTCCACATAGGATCCCAGATGTTGGAAGATGAACTTGCCTGCTCGCTTGATTTGAGTCCATATTAGACCGCTCTAAGTGTTTCTTTGTACTCATGGCTATGACTTGCGGCCCTTGACAACTATATGTGATAACACAATGAATGGTAACGAACTTGATTTTAGTTTTTTCTGATTGCATAAATATTTTCCATGTACATGTGGAGGCATCTAGCATTGCATTGGGGAACATTCGAGCACAACCAAAGGAAGGCATGATTGATCACCCGATATACTTTTCCAGTTTGAAATTTTTTTATGAATAATACAATTACATGACCACCAAGTGTAGAGGGGTTGCTATGGTGTATGCTTTTCAAAAAAAATTTGGCATTACCTTCTAGGAAAATCATTCAAGTTCTTCATAGACCATGTCAACATTGAAATATTTGGTTCAAAATCCTATGTTGGATAATTGGATTTGTAGGTGGCTAGTGTTTTTTAAGTTGGTTTTGAGATAGTGATTAATCCTGATAAACAAACTATGCACGCTAATCACATGTCTAGGATCCAGACTAGGGACACCATAGGGATAATTGATGAATTGTTTGTCAGGTATTTTAGTTGTAGTTTAGTTAACTAAATTCTGAAGCATTTTCTATCAATCGAGGGTAAGTAAACTTATGAGGTGTCGGCACTATGTATGCAAAACTAGTTTGGTAGTCACTTAAGATTCTTGTAAAAAAAGTAAATCTATTGCAAACTTAAAGCAAGAAGGTTCATAATATGACTTAGGGGCTCAGAGTTATTCTCGTGACTAAAGGGATGTATTTAACCTTCAATTAGTTGAACCACCAGTTCAGATGCAAACACTAGGTGTAGATATGTATTCATACTATGTTTTAGTAAAATAGTGTAAAGTCGAGTGAGTCACCCTAAGTTATGAGTCATTGTCTGATTCAAAACTTAATGAAAAGTATAGGAAATAAATTCTTTGCAAGGAATGATAAATTAACCTATCACACTTCTCAAATGAAATTTACTCACTAAGATGATCCTTGTTCAAATCTAACTATTAAATTCAGAAATTATGTGTAATTGTAGGAGTTACACTTTTTCCTACAATGTTAGACAATTACAAGAATAACTGTGTAAAGTGGATTTCCTGCAACTAGTTACAATTATTGGAATTCCTGTGTGTACAAAATTTCCTGCAATTTTGGAAAGTTACGGGAATTTTGTGTATGTAGGAAATCATAGAAACTGTATTTTTTTTTTACAAGAGTTGCATAAATAAGAAGAATTTACAAACACAAGTTAATTCTAGTGAAATAATTGAACAAAAACACAACACATACCAGGGCGGCCTCCTAGGATATGTTGCCTAATAAAACTCAAAAGACTAAGAACAATCTAACACCATGAATGGATCATAAAAATCTTTATGTATTCAATAATTGCCTGAGATTACAAGTTACAGAAATGGCTCTTCAAGAGTAATATCAAAATCCTCATTCTATTAACATTCTTTGACTTCTATTTTATAGATTTACATGGACAAACAAACTATACTCATAATAGCATTATGTTTCCAAATATATGCAGTATATTCGGATCAGATATAATATTGAGAATGAAGGATAGGAGATCCTCGATTTTCCTTTGTTTTTCCTTGATTTTTTGAGTGATCAAACCGATCCGACCTCCTCAAGCCTTGAATCCCATCTTTTGCTAGTTGCTTGGCATATGTTTGACTAGAAATGAACACAACATGAAATCTGGGAGGATCTTCTTTGAATAAACACTCATACAACCCACATCATGCACATTTTTGGGAATATGCCTTCAAATCACCTAAAAGGGCTCATTGTACACAAAACCCATGTTGCGGAATTCCTTGATCCATACTCATCAATCCATAATTTATATGTAAAGATTGTTTCCTATTGGAGGCTTTCAATTTTGATTAAAATGTTAATCATGAGTTGGAGGTGGCCACACTGGAGCTAGGTATGAATTGAACATTATAAAACTATGTCAACTAGTCTAGGAACAGAATCCTAGTTCTGGAAATTCACCTGGAGTTGCGTAGTTATGTCAACCTCAGAAGTCATTTGCTCTTTGACTATAGGAAATTTCTTTGTAAACTCTCATTAGTAAAACCAACCATATTTCTTCTTAATTTATTAAAAATAAAGGAAATAAATGATAATAAACCACTTTAACGTGTGTAAGGGTATTTTGGTATAGTCATGGAGGAATATGGTTAACAATGGTGATTAATGGTGGTGAATGGTGAGAGGATGATGTGAAAATGATTAACTGACTAGTGAAAAGATGACAAAATGACAACCATGTTATTGCACAAACTAGAAGTTGGGAAAAACCCAACCTAATCCACGGGATGGCGATAACAGTGGGAGAGTTTACCCATTGTCACCTCCGATAAACCCTCCCCTCACTTTAGTGAAGGATAAATCCAACACAATGGGGGAAATGAGACGAAAAGTGAGATGATGGAAGTGATGCCCCTATAGGTCAAGATACTAAGCAGAAGATAGCTTGGAAAGGAATCCCGGTAATGGTTAATAGTTTTCAAGGAAGTTGAGTACTTGTAGAGGATGATTGTACTTGTCCGAGACACAAGAAAAGATGAGATACACGATAAACAATAAAATGGACAAGAAATTTAAGCTTGTTTTCCCTATTTGCAACAGTCAACAAAAATATATATCAACAAGTAAATGATTGTTGAAGCTGCTACAAGATGCTAAAATTCAAGTAAATAATGCAAGAGATAAACTAGCAATAACTAAGATAACTCAAGTGTGAAAGCATAAGACTTTAGAAATGAGATAAGGCTGTTATAAACAAGTATTGCAGAGATATATTATCAGCCTTATGGCTGTAGCAAACTATTACTACTGCAGAAAATTTCAACCCACAAAAATTACAAGTAAACCACCCAAAACGTGTGTAATGTCCCTTTCCAAATAGGAGCTCCAAAGAGGAGGCTTAATGGTCTAAACCGCCCTGTTAGACTATAGCCAGGGAAAAAGAGGGGTAAACAGGGTTACTAGAGGTCACTCCAGTCACATGTGTT
>JASDQU010220065.1:6065-17915 GCA_032191745.1 Picea mariana
TTTTTTTAATATAAGTACATGTAGTTATAAAAAAACAAATAAGCCATGAGATTTGAAGGCATGACTTTCGCTATTTAATGTTAATTTAAATACATTTCCTTATAAAAAATAAGGATTGACTTTTGGTCAAATATGTATTTATTAAAAATTTGGGATAAGATTTGAAGGTATTATTTTTAGTTATGATCATCAAAGTTAAAGTTAATCATTTAAATTTTGTATATGAAAATAATATTTTGGAGAAAATGTTTTCTTACAAGTATTTCGAACTATATCATTGAGAAAAGAATAAATGGAGGGTAAAAAACTTATTATGAGCTTGAAAATATTTGTAAATTAAGAGATCTTTGGCTATGGGATAAAAAAGGATAAGAAAAGGCTTGTCTTTGAGAGTCTTGTCACTCCTATTATCTTGTATGGATGTGAAGTTTGGGGATGCAATATCTCTCTAGAATTCTAGAGAAAGTTAAAGCAGATCCAAAAGAATTTTATAACTTATAATCTCAAAATTAAGGGCAATACACCCGATCCTATCCTCCTCATGGAAGTTAGTCTTTCCCATAAGAACTAAAATAAGAAGATAATCAATATTGCTAAAATAAGAACTAATTCTCATGAGGTGCATAGTGAAACTGAATCCCAAAAACACCATGGCAAGAAATAATCTATCACCTTTGTGACACCAAGAGGGTTGAAGATGAAAAGCACTTTCTCCTAGAATGCCCTACATATACCCAAATTAAATCTCAATTTCCAAATATTTGTCACAATACCATTTACTTTAATGATATTGGAACACTTCTCTTAATGCTTTTCAAGCATAGAAATAACATTTTAAAGAAACTCAAATAATCTCTGGCTTTTCTTAAAATCTCATAAACCAATTTTGATCTCAATAGATGTTAACCATCATCATCATATTAATAGTAGTTAATTAAAAAATATATATATATATATATATATATATATATATATATATTAAAATTATATTTTAATATATATTTTATAATTTTAAAGATTTAAATTTATTTAAAATAAAATTTAATATTCAAATAAAACTATCTTGATTCTTAACAAATTTAAATAAATAAATAAATTTTATTTTATGATTTTTACAGCTTCTTGAATCTTCAATACTATATTAAATTTACTCCTTTTACATAACTTTATTTTACTAAACACTATTATAAATTCATTTTAAATTAAAAATTGGATATAATAAATATAGTATAAATGTATAGGAGTTATCTAAACATTCTATCTTTTGTTTTTTTTTTATAAAAAAAATAAATGGAATAATCTAAAAAAAAGATAAAACATAGAACACTTATAATACTCTTAATTTTTTTTTTACATTCTATATTTTTGACGCACACGTTTACATCACTTTTAAATGATGTCATAGCACAGTTGTAAAGTACCTCATTACTTTGGAAACAATAAATATAATATAATTATTTACATTTAATGTTTTGACCCACACGCTTTTGAATGATGTCATAACAGAGTTGTAAATTACCTCGCTACCATGAATACAATGAGTATGATATAATTGCTTCCATTCAGTATTTTGACCTGCACGTTGAATGATGTCATAACAGATCAGGTCCTTTGTTTGAAGTGTATGTAAAGTATCTATTTCCCCTTGACTTGAATAATATGTGCTTTTAATAAATAATAGATTAGTGGCATTCCACACAATTAAACCAAAGAAATGTTAATGCCTTGAGTTGGATATTAAGAAAGCATAAACCTTTATATGTGATTCTGAGAAAGAAATAAATGTTTCTAACGCTAAATATATGGCTTGTTAAGCTTCCATACAAGTAAACCAATGTTCTCATTGCCACAACTTGAATGAGCCTTTATATATATGATTCGTACTTATATAACTCTTAGTACTTTTAAGTTGACTTAAAGGTAGTGTGATAGTAGAACATGTATTTTCTTTTAGGAGATCACACATTTAAATTTATATGGGAGTAGGGTATGTACACTTATGTAAACCTTAACAATCAAAATCGTTGCTTGGAGGGGGTTTCTTGTCCCACAAACAAGAAAGTATCATACACCAATTTAGTATATACGTTAGGAGGTCCAAAAAAATGCTTCAGGCCACAGTGGTATGTCCTTAGCTCAAATCTTCGACCCATGAGATAATGTCTCCACATTTTAAATGCATGTACAATCACTACTAATTCCAAGTCATGTGTAGCATAATTCTTTTCATGCTCTTTTAGTTTTCTAGAATCATAGCACACCACGTGATCTTTTTGACTGAGGACTCCCCCGAGTCCATCCTTGCATGCATCTGTGCACACTACAAATTATTCATTTGGATATACAATCTTTAATATAGGTGCACTTGTCAATATGTCTTTAAGTTGCTAAAAACTTTATTCACACTTGGAAGTCCATTCAAATTTCACTCCCTTCTTTTGTAAATAAGTGATTGAGCTTGCCATATTTAAAAACCCTTTCATGAATCTTCAGTAATAACCGACAAGATCCATAAATGCTCTGATCTCTATCACATTTCTTTGTGTTGTCCACCCTCTAATGGCCTCTATCTTCTCAGGATCAATTGTTATCCCACCTGCTGATATAATATGACCCAAGTAGTGAATCTTCTTTTCATAAAAGATAGACTTACTCAGTTTGACATACAACCTGTGCTCTCTTAAAACTTGCAACACCATTCTTAAATGTTTCTCGTGCTCTTATTTTGTCCTTGAATAGATGAGTATATCATCTAAGAAAACATGTTAGGGACCTAACCCCTCACGTAGGTAGAATAATATATTTCCATGTAATAAAGGTCAATATTAATAAAGGCCTAGCAATAAGGAAGAATAAGTCAAATGTAAGAAGACCTAATAGAAGTTTCCACTTCTAGAAGGATCTTCCTCTAGATTGTTCTTTTGATAGACATATTTAGTATAAATAGGGGTAGAGGGTATGAGAAGTTTTGTCTTGCATATTATTGTAATAGAGCTCTCCTCTGCTAAAGGTTTCCCCCTAGAAGAGGCAAGTGGACATTGCTCTCAGTAATCAAAGTGCTCTTTCTGGTGTTATTTTGGTATTATTATGGTGTTATTCTGGTTATATCGTTGTTTATCTGCCATTTCTAGCTAATTATTTATGTTTTACATAGTATTTTATATCTAGAATATTACAAGTGGTATCAGAGAACCTTCCTCGGCAGAAAATTGTGGGTTAATTTTTTTCAGGGTAGAGACATATTCCGACGTCTTTAAGCTACAAAGATCTGTCATTACACGCATAAACCAGCGTTCAGGGATTCATACACACGGGAAATACAAGTGGTACTTAAGCACACATCTATTGGCCACCCTTGTAACCCTTGTTGGTACCCCTTTGAGTGGTAGCGCATCAGACAACACATGTATATAGATCGAACTAGTTCTCTTGAATCTCTCCATAGATAAACTGATCAGTCACCCGACTGCTATAGTGCCACCGAGAACAACACTCGGGAAGATACTCTCTAGTACCTGGGTAGTCAGGTAGTATGGCTAAGGGCATAGTCTAGCCTCCTTAGTTGGTGCCCTGAGATATTGGGCCGAGTACTACTGTTGGACCCCGCACGTATATTAGAGAGCTATAGCACAAGGAAAACCCTTGTCTGTAGAATCCTTGAATACCCTAACCCTTGGGATGGAAACAAAAAACAGAACAGACAAGATCTATTGTCGCGCAACTGTGTCTCCTGCATTCGGGTTGCGAAATTACTGCACATTTATTCCTATTAAGCATTTGAGCATTTCATCACCGCAGTATTCTTCAGATCGGAGTATAACTCCACAGGAGTAAAAAAAAAAAGTCTAGATCTTGTTGGCACCATTATTGGAGACCTATCTTTTTGGATTTCTCTCTTCGTCCTTATCGTAGTCATACCTATCATTTTTCCACAATTTTTTTTCTAGTGGACCCAACCCCCCTCCAACACCCTTATTTGAGATTTACCCCATTGGATTCAACTCATCATCCTGATTGTTGCGATACACTTTATCCATAACCCATTTTTTGTGTGGTCCCACCCACCCCTTTTCGTGTTCCCTCCTCATCATGGCCCACACCCATCGCCAAGACTTGGAATCTCGCTTCAATTCCTTGCACTCTAATTTTACAAAAACCCAACAAGAAGTGAGACAGCTCAGTGCCAATATTTCCACCGTCAATAAAAACATGCATTACTCCAACACCAAAATAGAGGACCTCAAACAAGACCTCAAACAATACCTTTCTACCCAGCTTGAATCTGTCACTACGATGATCTGCACCAAGTTGCATATCCCTGCAGATCTTCCCTCATCTAACCCACCTTTGCAAACTGAAGGTGAAACTTCCTCTCATTCCCAAAATTTCCAGCCCCATCACTTTCAGCATGACCTACACCTTCCGCGTGTGTATGTGACCAAATTTGATGGCTCGGATCCCACTAGCTGTGTAACTCAAATGGAACATTATTTCTCTTTGTATGGCATTACGGATGAGTTAGCCAAAGTCCGGTATGGTGTTCTCCATCTAGATCAAGAACATTTGTAGTGGTGGCAATGGAGAAAAAATGCCCGCCAAGGGTATGTGGCTTGGACACTGTTCGCCCTTTACCAAGTTTTGTGGAAACGCTGGTCATGTTTGACCAATTTTGGGACTTCGACGGGCTGGTCGAAGGCGGAGCACCAGGCAAAGCGGAGATTGCAGGATCTAGCCACCTTTTGTGGACTTTTCGGGTTTTGGGTTTATGTAATGGGTATGGGATGTCGGCCCATGGGTTTTACCCATGCTTAGGCCCCTTTGTAATGTATAAATAGATATATAGGTGATGTAAGAAAGAGACATTAGAGACACTAGAGAAGGCCTAGTAGAATTGAATTAGTGTGGATCAAGAGGCTTTGTGCATACTATGTGTTAAGACTTGCAGAGATAAGTGCAATTGATTGTAAGTGCAGACTGCGTAAGGCTCTATGCATAGATCTACTCGGGGAAGGAGGATTTGGTGAAGTGCGCGCAGATCTCATGTCCCATGCAGAGTTGGGTTTTGATGCTCTGTGTATGTAAGGAGATTGACAGAAGATAATAAAGAAGAAGAAGAGTTGGTGGACGTAGCCCCACACTGGCGGTGAACCACGTATATCCTTTGTTATGGTTGCTTTGTGTGATTGATGTGATTTATGCTTAGTGTCATTATCTTTACGTATGATTAGATGCATATGATATAATAGCTTAGTGCTTAGTAATGTGAATGAATGCTAGATCTGATCTGTCTATCTGTGCTAAGTGCTTGAATGTGTTAGATCTCAATGCATATTGTGATGTGAATAAGGGTTAAATATTAATGAATGATAACTTTTAAGTGCTTTGTTAGAGTGTTGTAATCATAGATATGTCTCCTAGCTAGGTTGTAGACACTTGAGTCCTACAACCCTCTGCCTCTACCTCGAGTGAGACTTCATCTGCTTTGCAGGTGTTTCCGAAAGGGCCGGTAGATAGGGTTTTGTTGGTGCGTTGTTGAAGCATTGAACCCTGGGTCTGCCCCTGTGCCAACAAATGGTTCTGTTGCTGGGACCTGAAACCGTGATTGCTGGGAACTGAAGAAAGGAGAAAGCTTTGTGCGTAGATCTGTTGCCCCAGTGCACAGTATTCTACTTGAATTGCGAAGCTTTGTGCTAAGAGAGGAACCAGATCTGAATAAAAGAGGTAAGATCTTAAAGATTTATGCTCTGATAAAGGTAAGATAAGTGGAAAATTTTGCTTCGAAAGAATGGATCTAGGTATGTTTGATAGATTTTGTCCTAGTTTGAAAACTAGGGCACAGATAGAAGAAAGAAGATATGAAATGAATAGATCTGATAGAAATAGTGAAAGATATGTTATTTCTATGCATAGAAAGAATGTTTGGACTAACAAGTGGATGCAGGATCCTAGAAAGAATTTTTCGCAGGTTCATCACTGTGATACGAGTGCGCAGTACAGGAAAGGTTGGGGATCATTTAAGAGAAAGAGATGATTAACTCTTTGTTACAGTTGCAGAAGACTGGGGCATCTTGCTAAGGAATGCCCTGGTAGAGGTCCTATTTTCCTTTGTTGTAAATATATGGACCATGAAGTGATAGACTGCCCTAGAATGATTGCTAAAGTTGAAAAGATGAACATGAGACAAGAAAACCACGAGGAAGACCAAGAAACTAAGAATATGCTAAAAAACCAGAAAGAATCAGAGGCTATATTATTACAGATGAAAGAAACACTGAATGATCACAGAGATATCAGTTTATCAGAGATCTTAAAAGAGAAAGAGTGCATAGAAACAAGAATAGGAGACTTCAACATAGACTGTGTATTGGGTGCAAAAACACTAGTGAATATCATGACAGAAAGAAATTTGGAAATTTTGGGAAAGCCAACTATGATTCCTTCACTGGGAGGAATAGGATTGTTTAAAGGAAAATTGATAACCCTATGTGGAAGGCTTACCCAGATACCTATGAGTGCTCATGGATCTTCAATAGAGGAAGAATTCGAGGTCATTAATTTTGTTGAGAATAGCGCCCCATTTGATCTTTTGCTAGGAAGAACCTGGATTGAGAAAGATCAAGTCAGAAGGAAAAAAGAAGAGGAAGCTATAGAACAGAAAAAGCAAGAACTAAGGGATTTCATGGCTAGGAGAATAGCACGCTTAATAGAAGAGAAGGAGGACAAGTTGAAGCTACTAAGAACTAGAGACCTGGCTGTCAAAGTTGAAAGAACGCAAGAAGGCTTGAGAAACCTATCTATGTAAGAGAGTAGATCACCTACTCTAGAAAAAGAAGAAGTATTACTCTCGAACCCTATGAAAGAATCTCATCAACGCGAAGTTACTATGTTAAGTACAGATAAGAATCAGAATGGAAAGAGGAACCCAATAACTCAGATCATAGGGAAGAAGGCTAGAAAGATCAGTAAAAAGAGAGAAAAGCTAGAAAAAGTGCAAGAGGTACCAGAAAGGACTTCACAGAAGGAAGATAGACATAAATTCAACCTCACCGGAATAAAAGAACAATGCAGATCGACACTTCTCCATGGTGGAGAAATATGATCATTGGAGGCGTCCCGACTGTTAGACTGATGCTCCAAAATGGCTAGAAACGCAACTATGGCCAAGAAGCTTGCCATTGGACCTTTGGGACCGTGCCCTGGCACAGACAATCAAATATACCTATGGCGATGTGGAGAAAGGAAAGTGAGGCTACAAGGTAGCCTCCATCCAGAATGGTGCAGTGCGCCTAGCCTGCCAGTTGATTGTTGGTAAGCTAGTTAGGAAAAACAGACCCACGCAGGTCACAGGGTTCATTGTTGACTTCGTAGGAAAATGCGTGGAAGGGCTCCAAATGAACTGGGCGAGATACCTCATCAACTAGTTAAAAAAAGTCTGTCGTGAAGCTCAGGACCAGGGCTACGAGTTCCATTTCAGTTGGATATTGATCCTCATCACCTCCATTGCTTGGGAGATGATGGAAGGAGCGAGCTTCCCTGAAATTGAGCCATTCGAACCCCTAGCTGCGAAGTTCACTACACTTTGGTATTCGAGCAACATGGTGAAGCAATGGTAATTAAACGCAGTGTTCCACACCTATTAGCTACAGCTAAAGAGGTCTATTGAGTCTTTCTCTCGCATGACACCGAATACCCTGCACAGGTTCAGGCCCTTTGCAAAGTTTTGCACTGATAGACATTTTATTTATATCACTGCACGTGGAGACAAACATAAAGAAGAGCTCCAATCCTACTATAATATCATGGAGGAGGACATGGAAGAAATAACTAAGGGCTGGCCTACAGAATTCCTTATACCAGTTGAACAGGAAGAATTTTCTGATCCCGACCTCATTGGAAGTCCCGTGGTCACTCGCGAAGAGTACGATGCAACATGAAATAGTAGAAAGAAGAAGAAGTAAGAGGTACAGGAGATGAATAATGCATCAGAAGAAACTGCTTCAGATTCACCTGAAGGAGGAGGGGGTGACGAAGCAGACAAAGAAGAAAACAATGGGGAAGAAGACAAGAAAAAGCAAGGTGAAGTAACACCGCATAAGGATCCCATTAATGAGGCTGAGCCATCTAAGAAAAGAAAGGTTTCCCCCACAAAACCTACATCGCTAAAGAAATCAAAAGCCAATAAACCACCATTTCAGACTGCGCTAACGATGGATGACATTGAATTCATCATTGTCGTTGTGTTAGATGCCTCAAAATATATCTTACAGAGAAGTAAAGAAAATCAAGAGACCATGTATGATAGGATCGAAGTAGAACTAAAAGGGGTACAACAAGCCCTCTACTCCAGCCGCGCAGTGTCTATTGTGCCATCTTCATATGAAGTAATTGAGCTGGGAGATGAGCCTGCCCAGCTACGCAGATTAGCAGACTCGACCGAATCTCGCCTTCGTTGTGTCCAGGAGGAAAAATAACAGGCCACAGAGGCCTTGAAACAAGCAAAAGAGAAAGCCATAGAGAAACATCGGGTTGCGCAGCAGGAAAAAGATGACCTCCAGACGAAGTTCGCAGAGGATAGAGTGAAAATTTATAAGGATAAAGAACAATTGCTTGAGGAGAAGGTTGGAGTTAAAGAAGCAGTCACTAGAGCACTTCGCTCTGTGACGGGATTAGAACAGATAGAAGAAGACCCAGTGGAGAGTCAAGTGGTGAATTTTGTTGAAGCCATTGAATAGCTTCAACAGAGAGTAGCAGAACTGGAGCTAAAAGAAGTGCCAAGCACTCCACAGGAAGTGCGAGATTGGAGAGAGGAAACTGCCAGGAGCGTAGTTGAGAGAATCAAGGCATTAGCCTTGGGATGCAAACAACTCAGCAGTCGAAGTGCGCAGACCTACGAGCTCCTTGTAGAGGACCCTGAACTAAAGACATTGGAGTCACAACTCTAGCAAGAAACATCAGTGCAAGCGTAGTTAAAGCCACTATCAGCGATCGAGAGGATGAAAATATCCCATGAACAATGCACGGTTCAGAAACAGGTCAATGCCATCCAGAGTAAAGTCATGGAAGTGACCCAGAGGCTCCAACCAGTGCAAGATGAAGCTTGCACAATTCTTGAGGAGATCGAAGGACAAGGTGCACAGCTAGAATAAGTGGTCACTTCAATGGAATAGCACTTGGCAGGACCTGTGAACGAGAAATTTATTCAAGATTTCATCAAGAAGGAGGCTCTGGCAAAGAAACAGGTTGAAGCAACTCAAGGCATTTGAGGTAGAATTACCCATATCAGAGTGACTTGGGATGAGTCACAGGTGAGTGTTGGGGGCCTATTGGCCCTTGACCAGGTTTTGTGGAAACGCTGGTCATGTTTGACCAGTTTTGGGACTTTGACGAGCAGGTCGAAGGTGGAGCGCCAAGCAAAGCGGAGATCGCGGGATCTTGCCACCTTTTGTGGACTTTTCGGGTTTTGGGTTTATGTAATGGGTATGGGATGTTGGCCCATGGGTTTTACCCATGCTTAGGCCCCTTTATAATGTATAAATATATATTTAGGTGATGTAAGAAGGAGACACTAGAGACACTAGAGAAGGCCTAGTAGAATTGGCTTAGTGTGGATCTAGAGTATTTGTGCATACTATGTGTTAAGACTTGTAGAACTAAGTGCAAGTTATTGTAAGAGAAGACTATGTAAAGCCCTGTGCCTAGATCTACTCAGGGAAGGAGGATTTGGTGAGGTGTGCGTAGATCTTTTGTCCTATGTGGAGCGAGTTTTGATGCTTTGTGCATGTAAGGAGATTGACAAAAAATAATAAAGAAGAAGAAGAGTTGGTGGACGTAGCCCCACGCTAGGGGTGAACCACATATATCCTGTGTTATGGTTGCTTTGTGTGATTGATGTGATTTATGCTTAGTGTTGTTATCTTTATGTATGATTAGATGCATTTGATATAATAGCTTAGTGCTTAGTAATGTGATTGAATGGTAGATATGATATGTTTATCTATGCTAAGTGCTTGAATGTGTTAGATCTCAATGAATACTGCGTTGTTCTGTAATTAGGGTTTTATCTACGATGTGAATAAGGGTTAAATATTAATGAATGGTAACTGCTAAGTGATTTTTTAGAGTGTTGTAATCACAGATCTATGTCCTAGCTACATTGTAGACACTTGAGTCCTACAACCCCCCCTGTCTCTACCTTGGGTGAGACTTCATCTGCTTCGCAGGTGTTGCCGAAAGGGCCGGTAGATAGTGTTTTGTTGGTGCGTTGTTGAAGCATTGAACCCTAGGTCTGCCCCTGTGCCAACAAACACACTTTGTGGTAGAGCTTTATGAACACTTTGACACTGACACCAACCATTTAGGTTGTTTTACAAATTTGAAACAATCTCGCACAGTGGAAAACTTTATAGCTACTTTTGAGCAATTGGATTTTTCGTACAGAGGGCATGTCTGATGATTTTTTCCAAGAATGTTTTATTAGTGGCCTCAAGGATGAGATTCGTGCCCATGTCCTCATGGCTTGGCCCCATAGTTGGGTGGATGCTACTAAAAGAGCTAAGGAAGCACAACATGTTGTCTCTTCTTAAAACCAAAAACCCTCCTTTATTCCTTGCACTAAACCAATCACTCCCACTCCTCCTTCTACTCCACTAAATATCCAAAAATTGACCAGGGACGAAATGGCTAAACGCCAACTCAAAGGCCTTTGTTATAATTGTGAAGACAAATATTTTCCTGGGCACAAGTGTAAGGAACACAATTTTTTTCTGGCCATCTCAGAGGATGTTTCAGAAGACGATGTTGAGGCTCCCCTTGTGTCTATGTCACTGGAACCCACTGACATGACCCCTCCCTTAGACCCTCCCAAAGTAGAACCAGTCATTTCCCTAAATTCTCTTACTAGCTTCTCTGTTCCCCAAACCCTCAAGCTAATTGGTTACATTAAGCATTGGAATGTCATCATTCTTGTTGATAGTGGAAGCACCCATAATTTTAATCATCGCCACATTTCCCAAGAAACTAATTGCTATATCTGTGTCATTGATGATTTTCAAATCATGATTGCCAATGGTGGGTCTATGAAATGTGGATGGCATTGTGAAAATGTGTGTCTCCAAATTGGTGAGTACCACATGAAATCTCATATGTTTTCTATCGACATGGGCGGTTGTGACATTGTGTCGGGTGCAGAATGGCTAAGGACTTTGGGTACCATTCTCATGGATTTTAAGGAATTAACCATGCAATTCAACCAGGAGGGCCAAAAACATCAGTTCCAAGGCATCAACGTCAGTTCCTCAGAGATCATTATTTCCCATCGCATGGAAAAGCTGCTCAAAATAGGTCATTCTGGAATTATTTCCCAACTCCATGCCATACAAGCCACTAAGACACCCTCTGTGTTGCAGGACCTCCAATCCATCCTCTCTAAATATCAAGTGTTTTTTTCCACTCCCTAGGGACTCCCTCCTTCCCGTGGTGTTCATGATCATTCCATTCCCCTTGTCCCAGGAAGCCTTCTTCCCAATATCCATCCCTATCGTCATCCCTTTTCCCGAAAAAATGAAATTGAGAAAATTGTTCAAGATTTGCTCAACGTAGGTGTTATCCGCCCTAGTACGAGCCCCTACTCTTCTCCTATGGTCATGGTCCTTAAGAAGTAAGTTTCATGGCACATGTGTGTTCAAGGATAAATTCGTGAGTGCGGACACAGACCAATCTCCACAGATCCACCTGGATCTGGAACAAACCGTGACAGAATACTACTCTTTCCCTAGTTTTAGAGTGTTGAATGGACAAAAGAGGAAGAATGATATACTTACTTGTGAAAGCTTTCCTTGTCTCTGTTGATCC
>JASDQU010220067.1:565-11783 GCA_032191745.1 Picea mariana
CAAATGTCCCAACGCCTTGTCCTCTGGACTCACGAAAATTTGATTTGCGATGCACTCCTCCATGTGCTAGCCCTTCCAGTTCAGCTCTTGTCTCATGTGACCGACCTCCGTGATCACTGCCTTACCCCGTCGGGGTTTCGGGGTTCACAAGCTTCAAATGCACAAACTCCTTGCTCTCGAGACCTCCGATATCCTGATGGCCGATGTGGGATGCCACCTGTCCTCCACCGACTCCTGTATGGCCCACATGCCTTATCAGGAAATCGCATTTCGCGATTCTAACATGTGCAAAACCTTTTCTCCCGGGATCTTTGATATCCCGATTCCTGATCTCTTCCCAGGTGTCTGACACCTGTCCTCCACACTGACTCCCGTCGCGGCTTTTCCCTGGTGCGCTGATGGTTCCCACGCGTCCTCCTAGATGGACGATCCTGATTACGTTGGGATTTTGGGACTTCCAGTGTCCAGTTCCTCTTGTCCTCAGGAACTTCGATTTCCCAATTGACGATATGTCAACTCGCTCCCGATCTCTGACACTTGTCCCTCCGAATGGATGGTCTAGATTATGTCGTTGTTTCGAGACTTGAGGGGTCCCGATTCTCCGATGGTGATGCCTCGATGCCAGGTGCCTTGGATCTTCGGTACGGACGATCGCGTGACATGTGTCCCTCTCCAGATGGATGGCTCAGATTTTGTGTCGGGGTTTCCACAGTGGATTTACCCGACCCCTTGTCCACGGAAATGTCGATATGCCGATTCCCAATATCCCGATGCCTGTCAGGATTGCTCCTCTATCGACGAGAGCTTAACCTCCGCGCAACTTCCACTGATCTGATGGTTGTCGGTGATTCGGCTCTAAGATCTGATAGCTCAGATCATTCTTCTTGCGCACTCCTCCTCCTAAGGCTAAAATTCGTGCAACTCCTCCAAATCCTATGGCTGACGAGATTTCTGAGCGAGATCCGACGGCTGTCAGTCTCCTTCTATCAGCTCCTCCCAAGCTCCTCCTGAACGCATGACCCAATGGTCTAGATCCGCTTTCTCCGCCTGATCCGACGGCTCCTGTTGCTCCCTCCTAAGCTTCCTGCGCGTATAAGAATGCTGCACTTCCTGAGCTTTCTTCTCCTCAAATCCTTAAAGGATTCCAATGTCTGTGCTCTTGTAGAGTCCTTAGCTACACGTGCTGGTGCTTCCTCTTCTGAGCTTCCGAAAATGCTCAGACCCCTTGAGGGATTTTCTCTTCCTTCTTCTCCCATAGATGGAGAATATAATGCCTTCCTGGCTTCCTTTTGCTCAAGCAACCCCCTTGCTGAGTCTTCTAGGTATTCAGTAACCTAGTAAAGGTCCCTTAGTGGACTCTTTCTTCAAATCCAGAACTCAAAAGAGTTTTTTGTTCTCCTATGCCTGTTTGCACACTTTCTCGACGCCCTCCTGGCGGAGTCTCTTCTCCACAGAATGTTCAGTAGTTCTATCTTCCTGTGCACCCTTTGCACCTGCTCAATGCCCTCTTGGCAGAGCTTCCCATAATCCTCAATGATTCTTCTTCCTTTGAACTCTTAGCAGAGTTCCTTCCTCTATGCACCTCTATACACATGCTCAATGCCCACTTGGCAGAGCTCTCACAGAATCCTCAGTGATTCTGTCTTCAACTATGTTCTCACCCACACAACCTCACCTCCTGAGGTGTTCAGTAACCTCCAAGGTCTTCTTCCTCTTCCTGAGTTGATGATTCCAGCTTCTGTGCCTCATCACGTCTTTGTCTGAACCCACAGTGTTCAGAAATGCATCCTCAGTGCACGGCCCTCAGAACCCTCAGTGTTCTGTCACACCCTCCTGGTATGAAGCCTCAAAGACCTTCAATCTGAAATCAAACACACTCCTACAGAATTCTTAACAAACATACATTCATCACATACATAGGGAACACACACAGACATCCATATACACAGAATATGCAGGAAAAACTACTCTGATTATATTAATGAATGGCAACAATGCCTGTATCTTTACAATGGTGTTCCTGAGCTCTCCTTGGCTCCTCTCTACTCTAACTCAACTCTAACTCAAATCTACCTCAAAATGAGATATGAAAATCTCTTTCACCTGAGGGGCTCATCGATCGTTTCCCTCCAGGTCTACCTACTCTATTCAATTACAATCAATGGTTGTCTAGTCTAGTGCCTGGATCTAGATCTCAGCCAATCTACAATAAAGGCCGATCCTATCTAATGCCTGCACAAAGGCACGGCTTCCATGGCTCACCAGCCTAAGCATTTAAATTACATTCAATTCAGATATTAAATGAGGCTACACCTCTCTTCAACCTTTGAATGCGTGCGCGCTGATGTGGCTGGCTGGCTGATATGGAGAGATGCTCCTGCATCATACTCCATAGCTACAAAATTCATGAGCTCCTACTCATGAGCTTCCCCTCTGAGTTGTTGGAAATCCTCCTGGATCCCAAACAAGACTTTGGAGCTTTCCATCTGCTCCATTCTGCTACTGCTGCTGCTTTTGCTGCACTGCTGCTGTTGTTCTTCTGCTCAACCTCTCTTTGCTGGTAGTGTCTGCTGACTCTACCATCAGCCTTCTGATCTCCTCTATTACTTCATCCAGCTGTTCCAGTGGCTGGCTCTGCTCATGCAGTCTCCTCAGCTGCAAAAATTTTTGGCACATGAGAAGATCACCATGATCTCCCATGTCTTCCTACTCCAATTCCAACTTCACCTGTTGGATGTGCATGCCCTGCACTTTTACCCTTTCCTCCATGGCTTCAAATTGATCCCACAGATCAGAAAAGCAAATTTTTTCTGCCTCTTCCTCTTCTGTTCCTGCAACCTCCTCTGTTTCATTCTTTTCAGCTTCATGGCTGAAAATTCTAAGCCATTCCTCAGAATGCTCGTCTTCTTCTTCTACTTCTACTTCTTCTGATGTCAGCTCCAATGCTACAGCGCTCTCAGCTCGCTGGCTGAACTCATTGAGACATTCCACCGAATTCTCATCTTCTTCTTTGTCTGCTTCTGCCTCTACTTATGCTGTCAGCTTTAGTGCTACAACTTCTTCCCTTTCAACTCCCTGTCTGAAATCATCGAGTCGTTCCTCAGAACACTCCTTCTCTTTTCTTTCATCTACTTGGGCAGTCTCAAATGCCTGCTCCAATCTGCTTTTGAAAATCATCTCCAGCTATGACTGTTCTTCTACTGTTTCCGTATCTACAACACCAATTTTTGCCTCCTCCTGGGCACATGGTAGGAATATCCCAACTCCCCCAATCATCAGTATACCATCCTGATCCTTCACCTCTGTCAGCTGCACCTGCTAATCCAAGTGAGCCTGTTCTGTCAGCTCCTTTCGCTGATTCCAACTCACTTCTGAGTTTATGAGACCCACAGATGGTCTCATCTTCTCATCCCTACCCACCTGGCAATATGGGATGCTTCCGTTGCTTCCTTGGCAGACCATGAGATCAACCGATCCCATCTTCATCAGCACTCCTTGTTGAATTGAACTCTCCTCTGAGTCCATGAGACTTTCCAACAGTCTCAAATTTTTATCTATGCCCTCCTGGCAATCCAAGATGCTTCCGCTGCCCTCCTAGCAGTCTTTGATATCCCTCAGTGATCTCTCATCATTGCCCAGCTAACAATGCAAAGTTTCCTAGCTGTCCTCATGATAGTCTGTGAGATATTTAGCTGATCTCAACTCTATTCCCTCTTGGCAATCTGGAATCTCTTCTTATCTGGCCTCCTAGCAGTCTATGAGATCCTCAGACGATCCCAATTCATCTTCTTCATCATCCCAATCATCGAGACTCTTTCCAGTCTTTGGCCAACAACGATCAATCATCTCTTCCTCTGTGGCCTTGAGGTTTTCATAATACCTCAACCATCTCTTTAATAGCCTCTGCTGTTTTCTATCCATCAGCTCTCTGACTGGCCATTTCACCTTTGGCATCTTCATGGGCCATTCATATACCCATCTTAGCTTGGCTTTCTTTTCCTGCCTCATCCGGAGTTCCATCTTCTCTATGTTTGCTTTTAATTCATAGATCTTTCTAGTCTCTTCTTCATCCCATTTAGCAAGCTTTTCTGCCTTGCTCTTCTTTCTATGGCCTTCAGTAGCCATCTTGTTGTCCCTGTCTGCCTCCCTAATAGATCTGCTACTGTCACTCTGCATCTTGAGTGTTTCCAGCTTCATCTTATAGTCCTGCTAACTTTCTATGGACTGCTGCCTACTTGCAAGAAAGTCCTTATAGAGTCCTCAGTAACTCTGTATTCTCCCTGCTTTCCTATTTTCTCCCCTTGCCTGAAATATACAGACAAGAACTTGCTCTGATACCACTTGATGCAGGCGAGGGTGCTCCTACTCCTCAGACTAACCCACTCATAGGATCGTTCTCAATCCATTCTTTCATGAGCCGAATTAGCTCTTTTGATTCCCTCGAGAATCACTGCTGCAAAACCCACTCCACAGGTCTTTTCTCACTTCCTCACGGCCTCTACACCAGACCGTGACTTTTCCCGACTCAAGTATCGGGGTTTAGGGTTTCATACTTTCCATTGTCACAAATCGCTGTCCTCGTGAATCCCTGATCTCTGATTGCCGATGCCTGCTTCTACTGCCTTATCCCCTCCTGGCTAGGCTCGGGTCCATGTGACCACTCTCCAATAATACCACTGCCTTATACTTTTATGTCGGGGTTTTAAGCTCCAAAAAATCGATGCACCTTTTTCTCCATGCGCTGGTCCTCCTGGCTCAGCTCTGGGTCCACATGACCATGCATCCACAACTGTGGCCTTAACTTCCTTCGCAGTTGCCCCTATAGGGATTTCGGCACTTGAGATGTCCTGATTCACAAGTCCTCTAGACTCACGAATCTCCGATCCCCGATGGCTCCTTCTGTGCTAGCCCTCCGAGCTATATCCTCACCACATGAACATCCTCCATATGACTGCAGTCAAACTTCCCATCGGGGTCTCCCCTATCACGATATCGAAGGGTATGGACTCCTTGTCCCCAGGATTCCTGATTTTCTGATTTGCGATGCGTTTCATCCCTCCTGGATAAGCCCTGGCCAACGTGACCTCTATCCTATGACCACCCCCTTATCCCATCAGGGCTATGGGATTTGTGATTCCGAAATGCAAAGTTCTCATAACCACGAAATCCCCGATTCTTCGAATCCTGATGCGCTCCAAATCATTTGACAGCTGGCCTCCACTACGCCTCTATTCTCCTTAGCTGCTGTGCTGACAACTGGCCCCCACTCATTGGGGTTTTTCAGATCATGATTCTGAAATGCACAAAACCTTTATGCTCAGGATCTCTGATATCCCGATAAACAAAGTGTTGATGGTGCCCAATCCTTTGCCACATGTCCCTGCATATGGACGGCTTAGATTCCTCCTCGGGGTTTGTGACTTCAAGTGTCCTGATGTCTTGTCCTCTGGACTCGCGAAACTCCGATTTACGATGCGCTCCCGATGGTCGATGTCGGATGCCACCTATCCTCCACCGACTCCTGTACGGCCCACACGCCTTATCGGGAAATTGCGTTTCACGATTCTGACATGTGCAAAACCTTTTCTCTTGGGATCTCCTATATCTCGATTCCCGATCTCTTCCTAGGTGTCTGATACCTGTCCTCCACGCTGACTCTCGTCGTGGCTTTTCCCTGGTGTGCTGATGGTTGCCACGTGTCCTCCTAGATGGACGATCCTGATTACGTCGGGATTTCAAGACTTCCAGTGTCCCGTTCCTCTTGTCCTCAGGAACTCCAATTTCCCGATTGACGATATGCCGACTCACTCCCAATCTCTGACACCTGTCCCTCCGAATGGACGGTCTAGATTATTTTGTTTTTTCGATACTTGAGGGGTCCCGATTCTCCGATGGCGTTGCCTCGATGCCAGGTGCCTTGGATCTCCGATACGGACGATCGCGTGACACATGTCCCTCTCCAGACGGATGGCTCAGATTCTATGTCGGGGTTTCCACTGTGGATTTACCCGACCCCTTGTCCATGAAAATGACAATATGCCAATTCCTGATATCCCGATGCCTGTCAGGATTTCTCCTCTATCGATGAGAGCTTAAACTTCATGCAAATTCCACTGATCTGACGGTTGTCGGTGATTCGGATCTAAGATATGACGACTCAGATCATTCTCCTTGTGCACTCCTCCTCCTAAGGCTAAACTTCATGCAACTCCTCCATATCCTATGGCTGACGGGATTTCTGAGTGAGATCTGATGGATGTCGGTCTCCTCCTTCTATCAGCTCCTCCCGAGCTCCTCTTGAACGCGTGACCCAATGGTCCAGATCCGCTTTCTTCACCTGATCCAACAGCTCCTGTTGCTCCCTCCTGAGCTTCCTGTGCGTATAAGAAAGTTGCCCTTCCTGAGCTTTCTTCTCTTTGAATCCTTAAAGGATTTCGACGTCTGCGCTCTTACAGAGTCCTCAGCTGCACATGCTGGTGCTTCCTCTTTTGAGCTTCCGAAAATGCTTAGACCCCTTGAGGGATTTTATCTTCCTTCTTCTCCCACAGATGGAGAATATAATGCCTTCCTGGCTTCCTTTCACTCAAGCAACCCCCTTGCTGAGTCTTCTGGGTATTCAGTAACCCAGTAAAGGTCCCTCAGTGGACTCTTTCTTCAAATCCAAAACTCAAAAGAGTTCTCTGTTCTCCTGTGCCTGTTTGCACACTTTCTCGATGCCCTCTTGGCGGAGTCTCTTCTCCACAGAATGTTCAGTAGTTCTGTCTTCCTGTGCACCCTTTGCACCTGCTCAATGTCCTCTTGGCATAGCTTCCCAGAATCCTCAATGATTCTCCTTCCTTTGAACTCTTAGCAGAGTTCCTTCCTCTGTGCACCTCTGTACACATGCTCAATGCCCACTTGGCAGAGCTCTCACAGAATCCTCAGTGATTCTGTCTTCAACTGTGTTCTCACCCACACAACCTCACCTCCTAAGGTGTTCAATAACCTCTAAGGTCTTCTTCCTCTTCCTGAGTTGATGATTCCAGCTTCTGTGCCTCAGCACGTCTTTGTCTGAACCCATAGTGTTCATAAATGCATCCTCAGTGCACGGCCCTCAGAACCCTCAACGTTCTGTCACACCCTCTTGGTATGAAGCCTCAAAGTCCTTCAATCTGAAATCAAACACACTTCTGCAGAATGCTTAACAAACATACATTCATCACATACATAGGGAACACACATAGACATCCATATACACAGAATATGCAGGAAAAACTGCTCTGATTATATTAATGAATGGCAACAATGCCTGTATCTTTACAATGGTGTTCCTGAGCTCTCCCTGGCTCCTCTCTACTCTAACTCAACTCTAACTCAACTCTACCTAAAAATGAGATATGAAAATCTCTTTCACCTGAGGGGCTCATCGATCGTTTCCCTCCAGGTCTACCTACTCTATTCAATTACAATCAATGGCTGTCTAGTCCAGCGCCTGGGTCTAGATCTCAGCCGATATAAAATAAAGGCTGATCCTATCTAACGCCTGCACAAAGGCACAACTTCCATGGCTCACCATCCTAAGCATTTAAATTACATTCAATTCAGATATTAAATGAGGCTACGCCTCTCTTCAACCTTTGAATGCATGCACGCTGACGTGGCTAGTTGGCTGGCTGGCTGATATGGAGAGATGCTCCTACATCATATTCCATCTAAAACCTCTTTAACATCTCTTTCAAATATTGTTCTTGAAAGATAAATATCCCTGCAAAACACTGATTGATTCGTAAACCAAGAAAATATGATAGTTCTCCTATCATGGACATCTCAAACTTAGTCTGCATTGAATTAGCAAACCACTAAATTGAAAGGTCATTAGTGCATCCAAAGATAATGCCATCTACATAAACCACAACAACTAATAAATAATCACATTTATATTTAATATATAGATTACTGTCAACAATACCTTTCTTGAACCCTTTGTCTTGCAGAAACTTTTCTAGTCTATGATACCACGCTCGTGGTGCCTGTTTCAGTCCATATAAATCCTTTTTCAACTTACAAACATAGTTAGGATTATCTGTCAATGAAAATCCTTTAGGTTTCTCCATTATACTTCTTCTTCTAGGTCTCCATTAAGAAAGGATAACTTAACATCCATCCGATATACTTTAAAGTTCTTATGGCATTCATAT
Organism: Picea mariana; assembly: GCA_032191745.1. NCBI lineage: Eukaryota > Viridiplantae > Streptophyta > Pinopsida > Pinales > Pinaceae > Picea > Picea mariana. Next base: position 8,743 of record JASDQU010220067.1, read on the forward strand.
GCCAGAACCATTATGATGGCTTCCAATCTTTCCACTTGTGCAAAAGTTTCATCAAAATCTTGTCCTTCAACTTGTGCATACCCCTTACATACCAACCTGGATTTATTCTTAAAAATTTGTCCTTGTTCATTTATTTTATTCTTAAACACCCATTTGGAGACAATTACATTCTTATATGCAGGTCTAGAAATAAGTTCCCAAGTATTGTTCTTCTCAATTTGATCCAATTCCTCATTCATTGATTTTAACAAATTTTCATCTTCACTAGCTTCATTGAACTTCTTGGGTTCCTTTGATGGGACCTAAATCCCTTGACTCAACGGCAAGAACCAAACCCACCACCGAGGCCTAATTAGAGTCTACAGTGTTTGGGGTGGAATGGTTCTCCAAATCTCGCGATCTAGCTAAACTATTGATGGTCTTTGTGTTTCATGGTGAAGGCTCTTCCTTCAGTTAGGACAGTTCCTTTTCTATATTTCTCTTGGGTGGGGTTGGTATAAGAGATGCAAGACAGTATAAATCAACTTGAAAAATAATAGGACACAAGTTTTAACTGGTGAGAAGAGGTCGAGCTTGGGATAACCCGCTACTCAAACATGTAGACAGTGATTCTATGCCACAAGGCCTAGTACTAATACATTAACCAAATGAGCATCCAACTATTGTCTGAGAAAACTAATTAACAGAATAAAACACACACGTAATCAATATCATGGTAATAAAAATAATTTATCTACCACAACATTCATCACATAACAACACAACGATTTGTCTTCATCATTAAAGTAAAGAACATCAAGACATTGCACCAGATAACTTGACAACAAAATTAATTGTTCTTACTCATTTACTGTATCATTCATGGAACAGGAAAGGAAGTAATTCTTCTCCAACTCCAATCACATAGATCTGATGAAAATAGCTTGTCTTTGGTCTAGAAGGACTTCTCAATTCAAAGTAGTCTTAAAATAATTATCAACAGGAAAAAAAAACATAGTTCTTACAACAACCATTGACCCTTGACTAGCCGGTTGATGTATTTATTTATAATATAAAATTCAACCAAAATTAATGGCTAAACATGGTTGAAGCCAAACAAAATTTTCCATGTGGAATGGTCATTCAACAGTTTCTTTAACAGTCCACCCGAGATGTCTCTTCAAAAGGGTGACTTCTTTCATATTTAGACTAGGTGATGAAAATATCTTCACAGGTTTGATTTGATGAGGATCTGTGTTTTTCCATTAAAGATGCATACTCCTATGATATCTACTGCATGCGTTCGACACTTTTCCAAATTGGCATTCAACTATTGTAGTATGGCTCGAGATTTGATCGGGTATTTCATGAAAAATTGTACTTCTCTTAGCTTTGTATCAGATATCTTCGTGCATATTTCAACTCACATCATGTCTCATTTAGTGGGTATCTTGAGTCGATAATTGATTAGGGACGCCGCACTTGAAGAGACCAGAAACCTTTACTGCATCAATGTTTAAGCTTTGGTGTTCTTTTCAAATCCTTCGGTGAAATCATAGGATGAAATTTGTTCGGTAATCGGGGAGGTTTCTTTCCTGCAATTTAAGATGATGAAGTTTAATGATTTCAGAGAGATTCATGATAAGACATAAATAAATTGAAAAGACTAATATGTACCTATGTAGCCTGCTAGTTTCAGTCATTTAATACTTACTTGATCTCAGTCGCTCCTTCGAATGATTTGTGATGACCTAGACGAAGTCGTCACTCCTTTGGTTAAATGGAATAATGTCAGTGCATCATGAGGTGGCAAATCAAGTACAACATTTTGAATGTTTTTTAAAAATTCATATTAATTATTCGACCTTTGGTGCCCAAAAGATACGTCGAAGGCGAGTGTGCATGTGTATACTTCCCAAAGGGTCGAAAACCATAAAAGGGAATTCATTAAATGATTCTAGAATCTATATCGTTAAGCATGTAAAACATCATTAGTCAAATAACAGAGGTATGGAGCAAGGTCAGGAGGATCATACCAGACATTACTTGTAACTCTATTTGGCGACGTTTACCTGATCTAGATTGCATCTGCTGAAAAACTATGGTGTGTCGAGTCTTTAATCACCATGTCATGGGGCATGAGTGTCTTATTGGCACGTTCTGTTTCGCTCCTCTGTTTTGTTTGTATAAATTCAGGGAGTTTTGGGAAAACTTATGCTCATGCCGAGCTTACATTCTCATGGGTTTTGGTATGGTGAATTTGTCTTGGTAAAGTCCTGTATAGACTTCCTCGGTTACCTATGGACGAGCAGGCTGCTACACTTCTATTCAATGGGATCTCCTATAAACATGGGTTGAGGTCCATGGGGTATTCGTAGTGCTAGGCCTGAGCCCCAGCGTGCCTGGGATTCTTTTTCATCAGCTTCCCAGGTCTTTGAAAGCCCAAAATGAGGTGCAAGTTTTAGTGCAAAGATGGTTTCGGCGTCCTCAATAGAGATCGAAGCTGAAAAGGTTGAATTTGAGTAAGGTATGCTTGTAAATGTGCCTACTCAGGAGCCGAAACCACAGAGAAGAGGGAGTCCTAGAAAGGATACAACCAAATGGGAGGAGACCTGCCTTTCGGCTGAGCTGAGCGCATGTCCAACTATTGAGGAGTTTGTGGAACTTCCTCACTTGTCGAATCTAGTTGGGATTATCGACAGAGGAGACGAGAGTCGAAAGGGAAGGGGAAAAGAACCGAGTCCTCATGTCGAGAGTCCTGTTCAATAGTCAGAGCGGGCTAAACTTGCGATATCCGAGATTTACCAATAAAATAGAGAGCTACGACATTAGTTGGTGGAAAAATAACAGGGGATACCGACTTCGTAGGGTCATGAAGGAAACATAGTTTGGCTTCAGAGATGGCTCCGAGAGGCCTAGGATACAATTGCGCAGCTGCGCAAGGCGCAACATGCAGTGGAGGAAAGCCCGCAGGGGTGTAGACCGATTGGCAAGTGCCGTGTAAATGGAAGGAACTATGTAAAATGAGGTCTCAAGGTCGATTCTCACCCCGATTTACTTGG
>JASDQU010220067.1:14761-32297 GCA_032191745.1 Picea mariana
TCTAAGATGAAGCAGAATTTTTGGCTTCCATTCCAAATAGTTATGAGGCGTGAGAAGTATTTCCGATGAATAATCCATCTTTTTGTTGTCTTCAATCTTTTGTACCTGCAACAAATGATTTGGTGTAGCTTTTTCTTAGTTGTCCTTTGGCTTTGATACCATGTAAATGGTTGAACCTGCATAGAATATATCTAGCTAGAAAATACTATGCACATTTACAGAGAGAAATTGAGAAAGAAGAAGCAAGATAGAAAGAATAGAAGAATTCTCATTAATCGTTTTCCACACATAAAGAGTGAATAGTTTACAATAGATATAGGATACATGAGTAACTAATGAGCCATAGTGGTGGCCTAGATTGATCTGGACACACACTTGTAGTTACAAGAGTAAACTACCACCTAGTCTAGTCTCTCAGGCAGTTACAAGAGTGAACTACCACCTGGCTGAGTTAACTAGTCAACTAGTCTTCAGTTAACTGACTGAACAAATAGTAGTGAGTTGGTGATGATCCCAATGTTGCATGGTGACAAAACCAATGCAACATATAAACTCAAATCACCTAGTCAAACTGAAGTGTCAACTTAAAGAGAATATTCTCGAGGTGGAATATTCTACCCTAAAATATAGGAGACTAGATAATGCCTAATTATGACTAATAAACAAGGAATAACCTTAGGAAAAATAAATTCTAGGTGTGTGTGAAGTAAATCCAATAGAAGTGAGAATCACAAGAATAGTTTCCCAATATGAAGAAGTTGGTAGAGGTTGGTTCATTCGGGGTTTCCAGATCAGTGACTGTATGTTTCAGATATCTTTACCTATCGATTCTAATCATGTTCTTGTATCCTTTCATTGGTAGCCAAAGGTGTGCCCAGTTGGTACTAAAATATCCATTCAAATTTTCAAACCAATATAGGCTCAACAATAGCCCATATGCCTCATGGATATCCACCACAATGATGTCAATCACCTGCACGAAATTAGGATGCGTCGCTATCCTAATCATCACATATTTGAGCTCTCCCATGACCTTCACCTGGGTTCTGTCTAGTTGTATGACATGTTTATCACTTTTGAGAGGGACAACACCTAATTTATTACACATGACCAAGGGAATGACATTATAGGATGCCTCGAAATCGACCAGACAATTGTGAAGATTCCTGTTGAATACTTCAAATGTCAAAAGGAAGGGTGGTACAAAAGGCCTTTCTTTCCTACCTTCTAAGTAGGTGTTTACAGTTGGCTTTCTCGCTAGATCTGTTGGGGGAAGATTTTTTTTTTTACCATCTTCGTTGGTCGGGTTTCCTACCAAATTCAGATCTTGCAATAGGAAGTCTTTTTGTTGAGGAATTCAAAGCTTGGCTGAACTGCTTGGTTGTTCGATCAAAGAGACCTCATTCAGAAAATGATTGGTCATTAAATTCATGGTATGCACCCATTGAGGGAATTCTCTTTTCGAGTGGTTCTCTTGGTGATAAGTATAGAAAGAATCAGATGTGACATTCCCTAGGTCAATGTTTAAGTTGTCTGGGGGAGGTTCAATTGCTTTGAAAGGCTAGTTTCTTTTAAAGAAAGGTTGGTTTCTTTTTAAAAAAGGCTTATAGTGTCTTTGGCCTTGGTTTCTTTCCCCTGTGCTTCTTTTCATGTCTATAATCTCATTTGATAGTTTCTTGACCATGTGCTGTAGATATTCTATATCTCCATTACCTTTGTCAGAAGTTTGCTCAGTCGGTTTCCCCGACAATCTAGTCAAAAGGAGTCCTCTTCTAGGAGGGGGTTGGCTTTCCTTTCTCACTGGAGAAGCCTGACCTTCTTTACATCCTTTCATCTAGATTTCTATTGTCTTGGATTCTTCAAAATTATCCGCAAGGGTTTGCTTGGTGACTCTTTTAACAAACATGGAGATAGAAGTCGGGATCATGTTGGCATAAACCTCTATTTGCAACTCTTGAGTTGGTTTCGCTGTGGGTTGAAATTTGTTTAGGATGGTCGTGAATATTTGATTGAAATCTTTGACCCTCTCTTTTGGGGTCATGGTGGCTGCAAACATCTCATCCATCAGGGCTCCTATAGTAGTTTCTTCCACAAATTTGTCAAGAAAATCCTTTTGGAATTTAGTCCAGATAGTTATGGATCCTACTCGTAAATTAAAATATCAGGTGGAAGCCGAATTTTCAAATGTGTATGGAAAAAGTCTGCATACTACGTCTTCATTTTGAACATTCATAAGCCTGATTGAAAGTATAAATTTCTTGATGTGATCTTCGGGAAAACTTGAAGTTTCAGGATCATACTTGGGGAGAAGTGTTTCCAAGTGCCGGGGAAGATTATGTCCTCGTCCCGGGAAGACCACAACATCTCCGGACAACAAAGGTTGGTTGTCTTGGAGTGGAACTTCTCTTTCCTCCCCATGACTGTTGTTCCCTTCCATATCTTTGGAGTCAAATTCAAACTCTTCTTCTTTTGAAAAGTCATTAGGTTTGGAGATGTCACCGGTTGGCATCTCGGGTATCAGATCAATAGGTTCTTGGATTTCAGTAATCACGAAATATATTAAGTCTTCGATGGAGTGGACATAAATGTTTTCAAGAGTGTTGACTATTAATCTACTCTATTCTTTTCTTTGAGGGAGGATGGGGGTGAAGGGAAATGCACCGATTTTCTAGGCGTAGGCTCTGGTAATTCTCCTTAATTGATTCACTTCCTCGTGAGGGAGGTTGTAAGTTATTTCAGGGTGAAGAGGTCCTTCCTTGAAATGGGTTGAGTTATTTGCTTCAGGAGTACTCGGTAAAGGTAGGTTGTCTATCGAATGACTATCCATGCATGTGGGCCATTATGAATATGTAGGTTGTTTGAAATGTTATATAACTTATATATTCATCCATTCATTCTCAAGCCCTCTTAGCGCCAATTATGTTGATGGGACCTAAATCCCCTGACTCAACAACAGGAACCAAACCCTCCACCGAGGCCCAATTAGACTCTATAGCATTTGGGGTGGAATGATTCTCCAGATATTGCGATCTAGCCAAACTATCGATGGGATTTGTGTTTCCTGGTGAAGGCTCTTCCTTCAATTAGGACAATTTCGTTTCTGTATTTCTCTTGAGTGGGGCTAGTATAAGAGATGCAAGCTACTATAAACCAACTTGACAAATAATAAGACATAGTTTTTAACTGGTCCAAAGAGGTTGAGCTTGGGATAAACCACTTCTCAAACATGCAGACAGTGCTTCTATGCCATAGGGCCTAGTACTAATACATTAACCAAATGAGCATCCAACTATTGTCTGAGAAAAATAATTGACAGAGGAAAACACATATGTAATCAAGATCATGGTAAGAAAACTAATTCATCTACCATAACATTCATCACATAACAACACAACGATTTATCTTCATCATTAAAGTAAAGAACATCAAGACATTGCACCAGATAACTTGATAACATAATTAATTGTTCTTACTCATTTACTACATCATTCTTGGAGCATAAAAGGATGTAATTCTTCTCCAACTCCAATCACATACATCTGATGAAACTAGCTTGTATTTGGTCCAGAAGGACTTCTCAATTGACAACATTCTCAAAATAATTATCAACAACCAAAAAAACTAGAGTTCTTACAACAACCATCAACTCTTGACTAGTCGGTCGATGTCTCTATTTATAATATAAAATTCAACCAAAATTAACGACTAAACGTGGTTGAAGCCAAACAAAATTTGCCACATGGTGTGGTCATTCAACAGTTTCTTTAACAGTCCACCCGAGATGTTTGTTCAAAAGGGTGACTTCTTTCATATTCAGACTAGTTGATGAAAATATCTTCACAGGTTTGAGCCGATGAGGATCTGTGTTGTTCCATTGAAGCTACATACTCTGATATCTACTGCATGCATTCAACACTTTGCCAAACTGGCGTTCAGCTATTGCAGCATGGCTTGAGCTTTGATTGGGTATTTCATGAACAATTGTACTTGTATTAGCTTCGTATCGTCTATCTTCACGCATCTTTCATCTCACAACAAGTCTTGTTTGGTGGGTGTCTTGAGTCAATAATTGATCAGGGACGTCGCACTTGGAGAGCCCAAAAACCTTTATTGTGCCAATGTTTCATCTTCAGTGTTATTTTCGAATCCTTTGGTGAAATCATAGGATGAACTTTGTTCAGTAATCAAGGAGGTTTCTTTCCTGCAATTTAAGACGACGAAGTTTAGCGATTTTAGAGTGATTCGTGATAAGACATAAAAAAATTGAAAAGTGTAATACGTACCTATGTAGCCCACTAGTTTCAGTCATTTAATACTTACTTGATCTCAGTCACTTCTTCGAATGATTTGTGATGACCTAGTCGAAGCCTTCACTCCTTTGTTTAAATGGAATTATGTCGACACATCATGAGGTGGAAAATCATGTACAACATTATGAATGTTTTTTTAAAAAGTCATATTAATTATTCGACCTTTGGTGCCCAAAAGAGACATCGAAGGTGAGCGTGCGCATGTGTACTTTCCAAAGGGTCGGACTCCATAAAAGGAAATCCACTAAATTCTTCCAGAATCCGTATCATTAAGCATGCAAAACATCATTAGTCGAATAACAGAGGTTTGGAGCAAGGTCAGGAGGATTGTACCAGACGTTACCTATAATTCTATTTGGCGGTGTTTACATGCTCTGGATTAAGTCCCCCAAACAACTATGGTATGTCAAGCATTTAATCACCATGTCACAGGGTGTGAGTGGCTTATTGGCATGTTCTGTTTCGCTCTTCTACTTTTTTTCTATAAATTCAGGGAGTTCTGGGGAAAACTTATTCTCATGATGAGCTTACATTCTCATGGGTTCTGGTATGGAGAATTTGTCTTAGTAAAGTATTGTATAGATTTCCTCCATAACTTGCGGACGAGCAGGACTCTACACTACTACGCAATGGGATATCCTCTAAACATGGGATGGGGTCCATGGTGTAGTTGGTGTGCTAGGCCTGAGCCCCAGTGTGCCTGGGATTCTTTTTGGTCAGCTTCCTAGGTCTTTGAAATCCCAAAAGGAGGTGCATGTTTTGGCTCAGAGATGGTTTCGGCGTCCTCAACAGAGATCAAAGCTGAAAAGGGTGCGTTTGAGGAAGGTATGCTTGTAAATGCGCCTACTCAGGAGTCAAAACCATGGAGAAGAGGGAGGCCTAGAAAGGATACAGCCAAATGGGAGGAGACCCGCCTTTCGACTGAGTTGAGCACATGTCCAGCTGTTGAGGAGTTTGTGGAACTTCCTCACTTGTTGGAGCCAATTGGGATTATTGACAAAGGAGACGGGAGTCTAAAGGGAAGGGGAAAACAACCAGGTCCTCACGTCGAGAGTCTCGTTCAACAATTAGAGCGGGATAAAAATGTGATAGACGAGTTTTACCAAGAAAATAGAGAGCTACGACCTCAGTCGAAGGAAAAAGATCAGGGGATACCGATGTCGCAGGGTAGCATAGGAAACACAGTTTGGCTTAGGAGATGGCTACGGGAGGCCCAGGATACAATTGTGCAGCTGTGCGAGGCACAACATGTAGCGGAGGAAAGGAACACAGTGTCAGGTGCCAGTAGTGGCCTGGGGAAAATTTCGCATGTAGGAAAGACATAATGGGTGACCTTGCGCCTTACATCCTCTTGGGTGTCGCTCTAGACAAAATTTCCCTTTTGTTGCTTGGTTGTAAAGGTATCCTTGGTTTTATTGCTACTGGGTCAGTTGGTCATGGCGTGGCTTAGTTGTATGTAATATGAACTTGGCGGGAGCCATTAATATTAAACATCAGAAGTATTTTGAATGTACTAAGCTTTCTTATAGGCATTTACTCCATGTTTCTTATCACAAATTATTAGTTTGCACATATTATTAAATCTTGCAATCATTGTTGTTGTACCAAGGTTTTGTTGATAAGCTTCTTTTTGTGAGATGTCCGATATCAATTGATGCTTACGTGGTGTTATCAACTCTGGTCCATTAAAAAATAATTAATTATAAATGGCCTTTGTTGGTAGGTAAGTATATTACTTGGGACTTCACTCGTGTCAACGTATCGGGGGTCAAAGATTGGCGTTGTCACTCTTCCCTTTACGTGACACTTACTATCATGTCTTTCTATCGAAAACCAAATGAATCGGTCTTTGGAAAAATCCTTCCCGATTTTAATTCATAGGAAATAATCATTTCATCAGCTGACGCTGATGAGGGTTGGCACTCAGCTACTTTGAATCCCCAAGCGATTTTCACCACCATCATCTTCTGTCGATGCCGAATTTCTCTTGTGAGTCAGGGAAAATCCCGGGTCATCAATTCCTTGAGTATTCGTTAAGTATTTTAGAGTTAATATGGTTCTTCTTTGTATGTTCAAGTGAACATTTAATCAATTAAAATGTGAAACACACAAGACAAGCGAAGGATCAGTTTTATGTTGAGGCGAAAACAGTTCAAAAGTAAAATAAAGGGTGGTACCCAAAAGGAAATGGTCACAAAACTTTTAGGGTGTGTTGAGAACTCAACATGGTCCACCATGGATATGAAGGCTATATGTGATTGCTCGGTATTTTTGATTATCCTTCTCCTGGTTTGTACACCTTTGTCTTTCTCACCAATTATCTGACTTGCAGGATGATTCTCTTGAGTAAGTCTGGAGGAAGAATTTGATGTTGTCTGTTTATTTGAGTCTGCCTGAGTATTTCCATCTTCATCTAACTCAGAGTATTCTTGTTCTGATTCTTGGACCTGTTCAGCTTCAAATTCACCTATATCCTATGTTGTCGATTTAGTATTTCTCACCACTCTTACTGGGACTCCTTCATCAACCTTTAAATCAATGCAATCAACTAATTTATGAAATATTTTATTAAATCATATGTATCCTTTACTATTGGTAGAATATCCTAAGAAGATGGCTTCATCAGCCCTGTCATCGTACTTACCAAGGTTTTCATTATTATTCTTTATGTAGCACTTACTCCAAAATACTTTGAAGTGTTTGATTGAAGTAGGTCTTCCATACCATAGTTCATAAGGTGTCTTGTCACTATGTGGTTTGAGGTGGGTTTTGTTAAGAATATGGACTGTTGTGTGCATTCCTTCTACCCAGTAAGTTTGACCAATGTTCTTCTCATTCATCATTGACCTGGCCATTTGCTGAACTTTTATGTTTTTCCTCTCAACTACTCCATTTTGCTGTGGAGTTTCTAGGATTGTGTATTCTCTCTTGATCCCATGTTTATCATAGAATTCCTTGAAATCACTTGACATAAATTCTCCTCCTCTTTCTTATCTTACTGCCTTTAACCTCTTCCCTGTTTGATTTTCAGTTAAAGCCTTAAATATTTTAAATTTCTCAAATGCTTTAGCTTTTTCTTTGACAAAAGAAACCCAAGTAAGTCTGGAGTAATCGTCAATGATCAACATAAAGTAGTTTTCCTTCCCTATGTCTTCCTGTCTTGATGGTCCACATAAATCCATATGAACTAATTGGAGTGGTTTCTCTATTGAAGTAGAGCTCTTGGGTTTAAACTGTGTCCTGGTTATCTTTCCTACTTGGTAGGGTTTACACATAGAAATTTTGTGGTTTTGATATTCTTGGAAGGCCTTTTACTACCTCAAGATTTTTGAGCTTGATTAAGTGATCAAAGTTTATATGTCCAATTCTCCTATGTCATAACCAACTTTCATGATGTTTTCTTAGACGACACTGTTCTCTATCTTCTTTCAGTACATATACATTATTATCTGTCCTTCTTCCTTTAGCCACCACTTGTCTTTCATTTACAGACTTTGTCTTGCAATCCTTGGAATTGAACACCACTTCACATCCTCTGTCGCACATTTGATTTACACTGAGAAAATTATGTTTCAACCCATCTACAAGCAAAACATCCTGGAATTTTCCTTTATCAATACTGTTGTGGGTGGGAAATCCCTCCTACAGACTAGCACTAAGGGTTTTATCATGCATGCAAAAATGACCTAAAGCTTCCTAATTTCTACCATCCTCCCATGCCTAAACACCATTATTCATATGCAAATACAAGGTTAAAAAGATCAAGTTGACGTACCTTGTTCTCCATGTTTGATGTCGATCATTTTTTGCACTTGGTCACTCTTCGACTGCAACTCTCCTCCCAATGTTGACCTACATTCACAAAAGAAAAACGAAGAACTACACATGCATTTGATCTATGAACTAATGGGTTAGATATTTAATCAACATATAATTAATATTCAAACAATGAAAACCTCATATGGAGGGATGGGAAAAGTACTTTGTTTATTAATCTCACAAGAATACCTTACAATAGTGAGATCAACCACTACTCCTCAAATCTAGTCCTGGGATCCTCTTCAACTGTGCTCCAACTGATTTTGTATATGCTTCTCTTCACACAATAGTTGCAAAAGGTTGAGGCGAGGGGAATGCTAATTCGGGTAGAGTTTCTTTACTATGATTTTCCTCTTTTCAAATGGGACCCCTACCCCTTCTTTTATAGGCTATAAAGAGCTAGGTATTTAGTCGAGTGACTAGCCATGCATGATCAAAAGGTTTAGTTAACTTACCCAAAACTGTGTTTTCCATCAACAACTTTCCATTTTTCATGATTTTGTAGGTACACGCGAGTTGTAGTGGGTCATCTAGAATGTACATGTGGGCTGTAGTAGGTCAGCTAGAGTGTACACATGGGATGTAGTGGATCAAGGCGCATGTGCCTTTAAAAAGGGTGTTTTTTAAGAAGAGTTGTTCAATACTAGCTTGGAAAATAAGGAATATGAGATGGCCTAATGCCAGGTAAGCATGTCTGGTGAAAAGTAGGGTTATAAAAAATGCCCCCTAATGTGTGAGGTTAGAAGAGCATCTGATGGCCGAAATACATTATCAATATTTATCAACGTACCAAACCAGTGAGCCCGGGGACCAGAATTCGGGAGGTGCCATCTAAAAAATAACAATTGTCTCACCGAGGCGGGCATACCCATGCTCAGGATGAAATAAAATCATGGCTGCCAATCAAATACACTACAGATCCATGTCATATAACTATATAAAGTGTAGCCATGAGCAATACACAATGGATCTACATCTCGAAATAAAAAATATATACATGTATAGTATCCATCTTCTAGAAGCTGATAAGGCCTGATGGCTAGAGATGAGGTCTTTAGAGCTCGAGAAACAACTTCAAAATATTCAAAACTTGGGTAGCAGTGTAATATGAGTGTACGAATTCACTACCCAGAGGTCTTCGACGACTCGTTGGGCATGGACTAGAGGATCTTGATGATCAGACTGAAGACTTCATTGATTTCGAACAAAGAGTTGATTGGACTTTTGGGATGTCCGAGCATGAGGGAAAGAGACAAATTGCAGAGGGGTCGACTCAGGCTTGGTAAAAAATTCCCTTGGACAATAGCATGACAAATGATGAGACTCGGGGAGCATGGAATTGACATAAGTTCACGGTGCAGGAGGCAGCACAAACTCTCCATATGTTTGGGAAGAATAACCAAATGGAGGAGGACACAACTCTATGTAGTGAGAACAACTTCCTAAGGTTATATTAAATCCCAGAGCTTGACGAACAAATGGAAGTATGTGCTTTGTCCAAGGGTGACTCATTGTGCTGCCAATAAAAAGAAAATACTTTTCCCTTCCTCTTTTTGGGGTATATTTGATTTTTTTTTTCTTTTTCAACAATTTTGGAAAAAGAATAAAAGAATGCTATGTTACAAAGGAGGAACGAGTGTCGCAAACATACTAGTTCTAGGCATAGGGACAAGACTGATGTTCAGAGCAAGGATACTCAGAAAAATCCCTCCTGGGGTCAAGGTGTTAAGACACAAAGGAACAATGCTACAAGGCTTGAGTTATGAGGCATGATTCAGATGGTTCAGTTGAGAGCAACATGGAGCCGGAATTAGGACAAAGATGCAGGAATGAAAATGTGGTTACAAGGACACAAGGATAACGTCCTTCGATGTAAGTTTAACAAGCCTAGAGAAGGTAAGCTCGACGTTTCTTTATTTTTAGAGAGTTTGAAAAATGTAAAAGGAGACTCCATTGGGGTACCGTTTTCAAAGGTAGTCTAGTCGGCTCAAAAAAGGGGTAAACTAGCACCAAAAAGACATCTATTCAAAACCATTTTAACGAGTGTGATAAAAACAAGATCACTTGGAAATTTTTATCTTAACGATGGACTCCGCCAAGAATGTTCTTCTGTACCATTTTAACGAGTGTGAAAGAATAATGTCACTCGATGATCTTTTCAATTTTAGGGAGTCTGAAAAGAGCTTAACTATGGACTCCATGGGGGTTCCTTTTTCATAAATTTATTCCCTCAGCCTAAAAAGGGTTAAAATTATACCTAAGAATACTCTTCTAGAGAACCGAGGCTCCTAGAGTATACCTTTCTACGTACAGTTGACCATCCGGACTAAAAAAGGGGTAAACTACCGCCGGCCAGACGTGACTTCAAATTTTAGTTTAGTGAGCATGAAGGTCAACAAGATCACTCGACAATATTTTCACGTTTTAGAGTGTCTGAAAAGAGCTTAAAAGAAGACCCGTTAAGTTTTGGGAGTCCCGAGGGTGAGGTCCAGAGTGATAAGGAATCATGAAAATGAGGCTCAAACTCGTAATCAGGAAAAAATAGTAAGGACTCCTGGGCCTATAGTTTTTAGTGATAGCATGGACACCAAAATGCAACTAGGATCTACCTAGGGAATCCATGTTAAGGTAGGCTCTACCACTAAATTATGACACTCATAAAGAAGCAATGATGGTTCTGTGTCGCAACTCGGTGGGATCCATCCTATGGAAAATCAAAAAAGACAACAAGATGCAGAAAATGGAGGTGGAATCTTATCTTAAATGCAATGAGTTGGAAAAAATGGATTTTTACAAAAGGACCTTCAAAACGACCCAAAAATCCAAAAAGTTTCCCAATACCCAAAGAACACTTCTCGTGACAATCCAAAGAAAACTCTTGAACCATACTATATGATTTTCAGTTTAGAAAAAATGACAAAAGGGTCCAAAAATTGACAAAAAGAGGCCAAAAGGTTTATAAATAGAAGCTGGCAGCTCATTATCACCATTGCTAATTGAGAAATTGACTAAAAGCCAAAACTACCCCTTTGTGAAAAGAGTTGATTCCAGGAGCCTCAGTGGACGAAATGACTATCTGCTTGGACCAAGTAAGTATACACTACCCCCTCTTGCAATTTAATTCTTTCTTTGTTCATTTAAGTTCATTTTTTGGAGGGGCATCGACCTTTAAAAGGTTGGCCCTACATCCATGCAGGTTGTCTTATGACAACTCAAGTGTACACGTGGATTTCCTTATGACAGCCCGAGTGTACACACTACTGTGAGCACTACAACCTGCATGGACCTTCCATTTAGTGTAAAAAATAAAAAAAAATAAGAGTTAACCCTCTTGAAATTTGTTCACTGGAGGGAAAGAGAGAATGAGGATATTGATGTGTTGGTCGATGATGACCTTGATGCTCTTTCTTCATTGTTGCAGTGTGGTTTATTAAATTTTTTCCATTGTCCTTTCATCTAAGCACAACCTAGGCTACTGAATGCCTTGATAGATTATTGACATCCCGATGCAGAGGCCTTTATGCTAGAGGGGAAGTCCCTGGCTCCAACAATAGAGGATATATACTTTCTGACTGGCCTCTCAAGGAGAGGGGAACCAGTAAATTTTTGTACCATTCCCTTCGGGCCTCACAACATATCGGAATTGATTGGACTCTATTGTGAAGCCAAAACTGACAGAACGAGCTCACAGGTGTCGATAAGAAAGATCTCAAACTTATCACTGAAAGTGATAGTGTTTCTCATTGGTCATATTACTAGGTCTGCGTATTTTCATCAGGCTTCCCGTGTGCACATGAATTGTGTAGTTCAGTTCTTAAATGCACAAATATTTGACTGGAGCACCACACTACTGGATTGTATGAAGAGGCAATTAACAGAGTGTTGAATGCGGAATCAGAGGAACTTCAGGTTTGGGATGATTCTCTATACTTTTTGCTTTGAGAGAGTGCCCAGTTTTAGTCCTAGAGAGGTGATACGAGTGCACCTAGCCTCTATCTCTGCATTATGCAGATGAGCGACATTGTTGCTGCAACAGGGGGGGGAGGACCATTGAAGCCTTTGAAGACAATTTTTTTTCTTGGTGGGTGCAACAGATTCTGGTCATAGGGTACTACCCCTATGCTGGAATTGACTTCTCTAGAGACCCTGAGATATCAGTACCTCTCGAAGAGGAGCGAGAAGAGATGGGTAAGCTTGTTTTTTTCTTTTTTAAATTTATTTAAATTTTTATGTTGTTTTTATATATATCATTTTTTTTATAAATGCTACAGTATCTGATAGATCTGTGTCTTTTATGTGCATATGTGGGGCCAGTGAGACTAGCAGACTTTGTGAGGAACATGCAATTTCCTCGACCAGAAGCCACCCCAGGCACAATTGACGGACCAGCAACAACAGGAGGACCTCCAACTAGTGAGGCTGAGAGAGTTTTGAGACAAGTACAGAGAAACTTTACCTCCCTCACTGACACAGTCCCCATGGAAAAGATCGAGGATCTGTCTCGATTTATGCAGCCTCATGTAGTGGGGGCACCATGGACGTGGGTCTGACCTTTTCTGCGTTTGGAAAACGTCGTTGACCATTATAACAGGGCCAACAAGCCCCGTCCTTAGTTAGGCTAGACTTTTCACGTGCCGAGTGAACTATTTGTATATTTTTGAGGAAATAAGACCCATGACTCGTTACTGGACATATTTTTGAGGTGCTTGCACCCATGCATGTACTCTGATATTTTTTATATTATATATGGATTTTTATGTCTTTTTATGTGTTTATGGACTACATTTATTTTACCAATGTATTTACATGTGCGTGTGTGTGCTTTTCTTTACATGTGGGCAATATACCAATCTAATACATGATTAGCTAGGGTGTCTATAACTTGATTCAATCGCCTAGGAACATGGATATACGTAATGTAATCAAAGATTTATTCTAAGAGATGTACCCTAAGGAACCGTCAGTGTAGAGTAGGATCATAAACACGGTACACTCCATTTAACTGAGACACAACCAACTGAGTGTCTAAATATACCCGGAGATGAGAAATACCATGCGACAAAGAATCATGCAGCAACTCTAGAATTGCATTGTATTCAAAAACATTGTTTGTGGTGTCACCTAAACAAATACCTCCTAAAGATAACAACTAGCCTTGAGGTGTGTAAATTATCCAGGCTATGGAAGCAAGCCTTCGAATGTGTTAGCTAGCACCATCCGCAAACCCAACGAACACCTCTGATTCACTTGACATCTGCCACAGTGAAAAATATGACATTAAAACATCATGTCCATAAAACCAAAAAAGGTGAAGACAAAAAATGCAAGTGTATAGGAACTATACATATGTTACAAAAAGTTACCCAAGGTGACCTAGCTATGAGTAATACTTATTGAGGTAGAGCCCATTTCTAGGCTCTGCCAAAGTATTTCCCTCAAAGTCTACCAAACTATAAGCACCCTTTTTTAGAACCTCATTTACAATGAAAGGTCTGAACCACATTGGTTTTAACTCGCCTGCCCCTAGGGGGTCCTTATCTTGGTCATAGACCAGGACAAGGTCATCTTCCGAGAAAATATGAGGATGAATGGATCAATCATACTGACACTTGAATTTTTTTTTGTGAGCCTCGTTGGCCAAGGCTTCATCCCGACGCTGCTCATTGAGTTGCTCGAGGTATAATAAACAATGTTCAAGTGGTGAAGTGTCTGGAAATAACTGTATCGCTAGCTTTAGAAATGGGATCTGACACTCTATAGGCAAGACTGCTTCCAACCCGTAAACGATTTCAAAAGGTGAGAAACAAGTTGTAGTCTTAATAGACGTTCGGTAGGCCCATAATGATGAGTATAACATCAAATGTCAATTTGACTTAGCCGAATTGATCATTCGTTATAGGATGGTATTAATATATTTATTGACAGCTTCCACCTGACCATTTGCTTTAGGGTAGTAGGGTGACAAATGTTCTTGCCTCAGCCCAATATTTGATGTTAACTCGGTCATCATGGTGTTTTGAAAGTGACTTTCATGGTCAATGAAAATCTCTCTTGGGACACCGAACCATGCTATAATCTAGTTAACCAAAAATAGGGCGACAGTCTCACCATCATCTTTAAACGTTGGCATAGCTTCTAACCACTTGGTGAAGTAGTCTACTTCTACGATGATATAACGGTGCCCCTTTGCTAAAGGAGGGTTGTAGGTAGTGTAATCAATCCCCCACTTGGTGAAGGGGCCAACGGTGATGACGGGAAACATGGGAGCGGGATGTGCCCTCATATTTCGTGAGAAGATTTGACACGGGTGGCACTTCTTGACTGATGTGATATAATCTTTGATTAGTGTCCGCTAGAAGTAATTGGATCATAAAATATTTTGGGATGTTTCCAACACAGAAAAATGACTGCCACATGCTCCAGTATAGAAATCGTTAAGCACGATTTTCTCTTCAGCATGAGTGAGGCATCGACAAAGGATGCAATATACACCTAGACAATACAGAGTATCTTCTAGATGATATACTTCTTGTCCTAATGGAATATAAAGTGATGTTCATCATGAGAAGTAGAGGCAGGGAACTTCAAAGTCTGGAAATAGACAAGTATATCTCCATACTAGGGGTCTGAAGATGCGATCAAAAACATGTCTCCTTGAATAGGAAACTCTTCATCCATAACATCACCTTACTTGACCGGAAGTTTCGAGATGAGTTCCACAAAGACCTGTGACTTTTGGATTTTGCTGAAATGAAATCTAAGTCAAAGTCCTGGAGCAAAACTATCCATCTACTGATATTTCCGCCGATTACCCATCGTGTCAACATGTATTGAAATGGATTCACAACGGCAATGACGGTGGTCTTGCAAAACAAAATATAATATTGACGGAACTGTTGGATAGCATGAATTGCTGCCAACACAAGTTTTTCAATGTGAGAATAATTGAGTTCTGGTCCAACCAAGCCTCGGCTCAGGTAATAAATCACATATTCTGAGAGAAAATCATCCTCTTGAACTAAGACCATACTGATGGTCAACTCTACTAGATCCAAGTACAATAAGAAATCTTTGTTATAATTGGGTGGCCAAATCAAAGGGGAAGTTGTGAGGGCACATTTCAATGCTTTGAAGGAGTGTTGAGTGTCTTCATCCCAATGAAAAGGAACGTCTTTCTTCAGTAAACACATAAATCCCTTTGTGATCTTGGCATAGTTTGTGATGAAACGCCACAAAATGTTTGCTTTTCCCTGTAAACTCTAAAGTTGAAGGATTGTATGTGGGGGAGGCAACTAAACTATTGCCTCAACCTTGAGAGGATTGACCATGATCCCTATTGTTGAAACTATGAAACCTAGAAGATGGCCTGACATCATGCAAAAACTGCATTTGTTGGGATTCAAGCGAATCTGGAAGCAGCCACATCGCTCAAAGATAAGTCAGAGGTGTGTGACATGATCAATTCTCTTACAAGATTGTGATGCTAAATCATCTAGGTAGGCCTCGACTATTGGATTACTGATAGGGGGGGGTGAATGAGTAATAGCGTAATTATAATCCTTTTTCTTCAAATGTTATATCAATGTAGAATTATTATCCAATAATGAGTAGTAAGAAATAAACAATCACACACATACATAGTACACCAGTGTTTTACGTGGAAACTCAAATTGGGAGAAAACCACGGAATGCTTTTTCTTATATGTCTTGAAGAATGACATTCATTGGAAGCACCAACTTCCTTTGTTTTCCAGCTGCAACTGGAAGCAGGCTCCAACCCCCTAGTTTCTCAGGCTACAACCTGAGGGAAGCTCCAACTACCTAATTCTATGGCTACAACTAGAAGGAGGCTACAACCCCCAATGTTCTCTAGCTACAACCACCTGTTCTTTCCCCCTCCTGCCACCTTGAAGTAGAAGTAGAATTATGGAACCACTGTCACACTATCACTGTGAGATATATCGCTGTAAAGATGTACCAATAAATCTTAACCATGCATCAACCATGCATTAGCCTGTACCTCAACTTGTAATCAACCTGTACCATAAACAAGTGCATCAACTATGCACCAACTTGTAATCAATATATACCATAAATAAGTGCATCCAACCATGTACCAAGTATGTACCAATCATGTGTCAACTACTCATCAACTATGACTCATCAATATGTACTAACATCATCAACTATACACCTCATGTATGTGCGTCAACTCATCAACTACTTGTCTCAACCATGTACTCAACATGTACCACAACCAAAATCCCTCATCAATTTCATCATCCAAATCTAATTTTTAGCTCTATAATAGACCTGGTTTATATGACCACATTCTTGCAAACCTTCCTTAACTTTAAAAACAAGAGACTAGCATTTTCATCAAACTTTTCTTTAGTCTCACATGCCTAGTTTTGGATTAGTCAACAACCCTAACTTGAAGTAATCATAACTTTGAACCTGTAATGTATAAATATTTGAAACTGATAAAAAATGTTCTTCATTTTTTTTTATGCAATTCCTCCAAGTGTCACTACTTAGAACCTCTCAAAAAAGGAGTTATAGAAAAAATGGCATACCTTGCTGAATTCTGGCTTATTCTAGAGAGTGAACTTGTAGAACGTGCCCCGCACAAACTGTTTGATGAAATGATCTAAAACTTTTGCAAATAATACTAAATATTTTACCCTAACCAACACATTGGGGCTCACTAAATTTGGATTTTTTATGAAGAAGTTATGACCTTTTTTCCCGAAACACTTGATTTTGACTAGTTTCAGGACTGGCCACAAACCCTATTTTCCATGGAGTATAACTCCCAAAATACAATGACCAACAAGATGAATTTATTACCACAGATACGTGGATATTTTTTCTCACTTGAATACTGATTTCATGGTCTGAATCATTATATAAACAAAGTTATAGTGAAAATGGTGAGATGACCTATAAATAACATACCTTAGAAAGCACCATCAAAAGAATTTACCCTTCCTTGAATTTCGGCCTTCTTTTCTTCACCTTCACTCAGAATTCCAGTTTATATATCCTTGGTTACCTCAGAAACATATATATATTCAATATGCTCAAGTGGGATTCAAATAACAGAGCCTTTCCTCTTATTTATACTCTCCAAGTAGCTTCCTTAAAAACATCTTCTAGGTCACTTGGCCCACTTTCCTTATTTTAGGGTTGGGTCCACTTCTATTTTCTCCATTAAATTTATTATTGAAAGAATTTATTTTGTATTCACTTTGAATTATAATACACTCATCACTTCACTTTATTATTTACCTTTTAAAATCTCTTAAACCACTTGGACTACTTTGACCTTTTGGGGCTTCTAGATTACATATGAGGGTCCTCCAACTTTTTAAGGCCATAACTCTCAAACTGTGAGGAGTTATGTG
>JASDQU010220068.1:2626-13907 GCA_032191745.1 Picea mariana
TGGCTAACTTATGAAACAAATGACAAGTGTTATGCCATATAATCAACGTTACACCATAGTTTTAAACCATCAACGCTTAATTTGAAACAAATATGAAATGTTGACCATGCGCCGATGTATTGTGACAGCTCACATTCATAGTTTAACCAATGTACAAATGGGTTTTCATATAATCGAAACATTGATAATTATGAAAACATAAACATAGGCATTAAATTAGAAAGAAAAGTATATAAAAGTTTTAATCATAATACCCATGTATCTTATGAAACCAAAGGTTAAATGAACACCAATCCAAATGTATTGCAAACTCAATGAAACCAAGCCACGTAATAAATCGAAGAATGAGTAATGAGTACAGATCGAAAGATTTGCCAGCTAGGTAATGATAAGTGAGATGTAAGCGCAAAGGGCATATCAATCAGAAGGATGACAACGGTTCAAACAATGATTCTAATGTGACTTTGAAGAACCAAGTTTTCACACTTATAGTCGACCTACACAAAACGAATATAGGCGTGCAAAAAGGCGCAAAGAATAAAAGCATCGCGCATTTGAAAATTGAGACGAAAAATCAATGTTCGTGAAACATTGGTGTAGGCAACTTATGAGACAATGAAAAATGTGAATTGGCTGCCAACAGAGTTCGAACACCAGAGCCAGATGCTCGTCACAAAGGAGTGGACCATGCAAGTCATGATTACCTATGTCGTCGAAGGTTTCGTTCCCCACTTCCACGTTCATCCCTTCTCTGGCCTCGATCACATTCAGTTCTGCTCCGACCGCATCCGCCTTCATCCCTTCTCTGGTCTCGTCCATGTTCCTTTCTGCACAAGCATTGTCCCGAGCCTTGTCCTCGTTCGTTGCCTTCTTAGCATGGTTGGTGGGGCTGTAGTCACCCGTCCATGGTATCTCTTCAACGATACAAAGAGGGAATTCATTTGCCATCTCTTCTTTAGAACCACTACCAGCCTGTAAATCTGGTGCCATGGCTTGGGGTTCCAGGGTGGTCACTAATTCCTCCAGGTACGGCGTTTCGTCAACATAGCAGGTTGGAAACTCGCCCATAGTGCCTCCCTCTAGACTGCTTCCAGGCTCAATTGTCATGGTATGAATGCTACACTCTGTCCTAGGCTCAGCGATAATGACATGTAGTGCCAATTGGTCAGCGTGTGCCCTCTGCCGGAGAATGGAAGTCGCCATCAACAGAGCGCGCTCTAGGTTCTTCCTCCTTTGCCTTTTCTCTTTATGGGTGTACCAGGCCGAGCCTCGGTGAGGCCTGCCTCGCTTCCTAGTCATTGTTGATGAGGGGTGGATAAAAATACAAAGAGAATGCACCGAAATGAAAGTGAGCCAAGACAATAGGGAACCAGAGCTGCACCAGAGCTCCCAACCGGTGGGGAGGTCCAAAACGAGAGCGAACCAGCTCTGTCTAGCTCTAGTTGGCTACCATCGTAAATGCGGAGAGGATGGGTGGTGGCCATCAGCATTTAAGCTGTGGCTTGATGTTGAGCCATGTGGCGAGGCGTCGCCGCGTGTCACCCCATCCGAGGCAGAATAAATATTTTATTATTATCTTCAGATAACCAATTATATTATGAAAATACATTTTAATAAAATTATAAAGGAAATTTTTTACTTTTATTGAATTAGAAAATATTATGAAACTATCTAATTTTAAATTATTTTTTCCCAATTATTTTTGTAAGTAATTTAAATTCAATTTAAAAAAAAATTCCCAATTATTTTTTTAAGTAATTTAAATTCAATTTGAAATTTGTTTCCCACATATTTTTAATAAACATGAGTGGAATCAATATAGTAAAATTATTAAAAAATAATTTTAACATTAATTTGAAAAGTTTTCCCCCCTAAACTTAACTAAGAATTAAATGAAATTAATACAATAAAGTTATTAAAAATAATTTTATCAATTTCTAGAGTATTTTAGTGTTTTTTTAATAAATTAATTAGGAATCAATCTTTATTAACATAAACATAAATACATTAAAGTCTTTTTATAATGGTGAATTGACTTTTTTTATATGAATAAATTCTACATTTTAAAGTGTTTTTCAATCATTGATCTGAAGCTCTATAGTCATGTATAGAGGAGATGTCTAGACTTAAAGTGTTAAGTGTTATGTTATATTATAATTATAATAATAAAGTTGGCTCAAATAATAATAATATCTAATTAATATATGGATGTTGTAATATATATAAAAATATATTAATATTTTTTAATACTTTACTATTAATGTATTAAAGCATAGATACATCTTAACCCTTCATACACATTAATATTAATGTACAAACCTTTTTTAGAGTGCAAAACTTGAGGACACTTTAAAGATTTGCACCTCAAGAGATTTGATGCTTAAGATGGATCTATGCTGGTATTAATTATGATTTAACTTTAATTAATATAAAAGTACACTACAAGCTTATTTGCAAAAGAGTAATTAATATAGATGAAGTGGGTATTTTACATTTTTTACAATAAAATGATAGAGAGACAAACTTATTAACTTCAAAAAAGTTCAAGCATATTTTTTTATAATAAAATGATAGAGAAACAAACTTTTCCACTAGAAAATTTCTCAATATATATTATATATATGGTGTTCTCAAAAAGAGTACCAGAGTTCCAAATACAAAACCAAATACAAGCCTTCACCAACAGAAAAAAACACCACCCCATCAGGATGAGGTGTACACATAGTTCCAAAATTACAGTCCAAACTTCCTCTCTATGACAGTCCATAATATTAAAGACGTAGACTAATTGCCACGAGTCCAGCAGATGAACAAATAGATATCAGATACAAAAAGGAGAGCGATCTATTCCCCTATCATCAACAACTCATATATAAAGGCAGAGTGTGAGTGGGGGGCCCTCCTGGCCATCCTGCCATTTGGAGAAGTGAATCCTACCTTCCGGGACCAAGAGTGCTTTCTTTGAAAGTGAATCAACATCCCCATTCTCTTCCCTATAAATTTGTTCAAACTTTAGATCTTTGAACAGGGGGATAAGAGACCTTATCTTCTCCATCCAGCGAGTAAGAGAAGTAACAAAAAGATTGCACTTATAGTTTAGCCAGACTATCACAATCTTGGAATCCCCGAGAACCTGTAGTTGTTCAAGGTCAAGTCTATAGGCTAGTGTTAAGGTAGCCCAAGTTCTAAGGAGCTCGGCCCTAGTATTCGATCCCATACCACAGGTCAAAGTCCACCTATAGGAAATGTTCTCCCCAATTTTAATAAGACCTCCAACACCACTCATAGAACCATTATTTTGTGCAACACCGTCGAACCAACATATATTTGGAAAAATTATATCAGGAGGTTTCCTTATCGTTTTGGGGACATGAGTACAAAGTATAAGCATAGTTGGGCCTTCCATCAAACCATGGATCTAAAATAAAGCTCCCTGGACAAAAGGTATAGTAGATTCAAAGATGTACTTATTTCTAAGCAGCCAAATAATCCAGCACGTCATTGCAGGTAGACTATAGAGTTCCTTTTCCTTTTTCTGCCAAGTTTCAAAACAAAGTAACAATGAATTACCTCCCCAAATTGTAGAGAATTTAAATTCAATAGCCAAGAAATTCCAGATTTGTAGCGTGAAAGGACAACTGACAAAGATATGAAAGATCGACTCCTCCTCCCTAAAGCACAGTGAACAGACACTCAGGCCTTCCCAACCTCTTCTCCTCAGATTATCTCAGGTGAGAATTTTATTCTCCAGAGCCAGCCACATAAAAAATTTGGCTTTAAGAGCAATCTCCCAAGTCCAAAAAGTCCTTCTCCATCCTGTGACTGTGTTTGGCTAATATTCCCGAGCTAGAGCATTATAAACATTTCTGACTGTCAATACCTCGGAGTGATCACCACCTATCCAGATAAGCAAATCATCAACGGGTTGTAACTGAATTCTCGAGAGAATGAGTTCCTTACAGTAGGATACCTATTCGACCGCTAGAGAATCGGTGAGATCCAACTCCTCACTAGATTTCCACTAGTTTGTTATGAAGCCCCGAGAGGTCTGCGCAGAGGCTTGGTATAAATATGTGATGTTGCACGCCTTTAGCACCCCTCGAAGCTTGAGCGATAACAAGGAAGAAATATCAAGTCCCAATATTTTATCCAACCCAATTATAATGGAGGTGCCATTCTTGAGCTTCCAACTGATCCATCGAGTAATAATAGGAAGTGACCTCATTAAGTTTTTCCAGATCTGTGAAGCACCAGGTTGGATGGGGGAAGTTGATCTAAGCCAAGTTTCCACCGAGTAATACGGGAAGTTGGATAGAGAGACAAACTTATTAACTTCCAAAAAGTTCAAGCATATTAGAAATTAGGAAGTTGTGCTCATTCCTAAAAGTTATCAATAAAAGTCTCAAGAAACTTATCATTATTTAATGTAAGGTAAATGCTACATATAAGGGTATGAAAATTATACATTATTTTCAAAATCTATTTGTGTAAATTTCAAATTTTAAATGAATTTAAAATTTAGTATAACAACTTTATTTATCTAATCATATAAATATATAATATTATTATTGATTAGGTTAAAATTAATTAGGTAATATTAAGTACCTTTGACAATTTCTTACTTAAAAGTTTAGAAGAGCAAGTTTACTAGAATAATAAAGTGTAATGGATATGACTAATATATTACAATTTTTATTTATCAATTTATTTTAAAAGGGTTTTCAAGACTTAATTTACATATGTGACATTGTTAATAGTTATTAACATCTACTTAAACTTTTCAAAAAGTGGAGTATTCATTTTCATTTCTATTTTGCTTTTAGACTATGCATAAGTAATGTGTTATTAAAGTTTCAAGTATTTTATAATTATTTTAGCTTTGGGCTACATATAAGTACTACTTTAAAATATTTTTAAGAGATACATTTAAGTAGTTTTGTTGTTAATTTCATTTGTATTGATATTTGATTACTTTATCATCTAGAAATGTATGTAATAATCTTAAATCCAATGTCCTAGAGTGTGATTGATGCATTTTTATATATATTTTATACTCTAGACTTCAAGTTAACATTTATTACAGAATCCCAAAACTCTGGAAATTACATAATACATTATGTGATTTGTCTTGCATTAAGATGCACAAACTTGTAGCAAAGCACAAAATATTCTTATACAAGTTCATTTTGATAGAGTAGAGAGTCTAGCTTGTACATTTACTAGGTTCTCACTTGGAGTCCTCTATAAAGAGGGCCCGTCAGAACCTCTATAGCAAAATGCCTCACTGACATTGCCACCAAATATTTTTCAATAAATTGCCTCATTTTTTTAATTGGTAACCTTTTGCAATGATGCACGCCTTTTACCAAAACTCACCTTTTTATAAATCTAGGCAACATTACTACACTCATTGTAAGGAATCTCTAGAGTGACCATCTCCAGTGAGCACATGCCAAAGGAATAAACATCTACATGTTGATTATAATCCTTTTCATATAATTATGGAGCCATGAATTTTGATGTACCAATGATAGTGTGTGCAGCATGATCATTTGCCATGATAACAACAAAATCCAAATCCGTGATCTTCAGAACATCTTCAGAACACCAATATTACCATTCAGAAATATATTGTTGCAATTCAGATCTCTATGAATTATGCAAGGGTTATGATTACGAAGATAATTCAATCCCTCCAATATATGACGTGCCCAATTCTTCACCGCCTTCATTGAGACATGCCTATGCTTTTGTTAGCACTACCTCAGGGTTTTCGGGGTGCAGACCTCAGTAATAAAATTCACATGTCTCATGCTTCGAGGGTCCCCTTTTATTGTGAACATAAACTTAATATCTACTACATACAATACATAAATCAATTAACCTTTTGGACACATAGAATAAATTAGGTATGAAGGGAATGTTGAAATTATAGGGGTTCGTCTCTCATTGGTTCTTAAAGTGGCTTTAGTGAGTTTTGTCACATATAAATACATTAATATTACTTAAATGTTAAGAAAGATGACAACTTTGTCAATAACATGGATAGTGTTTAAAAATGACTTCGAGTAAGCAATTTTGAGTAAAATGCATAGCTTAGCCAATAATGTGGATGACCTGACCACAACCAATTAGTATGCTAAGTAATGTTGAGAAAAATAACAACTTCATAAAGAACATGGATGTCTTTTAAAAATAATTAAGTATGTTAATTCTACTAAATAGAAACCTTTGTTTAGAGACATTCACAGAGGTAAGATTGGTGCTTTAAGAGCTTTATGTAATGTCTTTGCTTATGGATGGTAGTGGGCACACTGTTTAGGTGGGCATAAAGGGTTGAGGTAAAAGGTTAAAATGTCAAATGTTGTTTGTTTGCTCAATGAACGAAGTGGTGAACTGTTCCATGTTTCCTTTATACAAGTTGAGAAGCCTTGGGACATGACCCAAACATTATCAAAATAATGAAGCAACTTCAAATACAATCATTTTAATTACAATATCTTTATAATCGCAATTAAAACATCCCTCAAAGTTCAAATACATTCATTTTAATTGCAATATCTTTATAATCTTAATTAATAACATTAATATAAAACCTCCTTTAAATTACTTCTGCATTTTCATTCACCCGCTTAGAAGGTATACTAGTATTTGAAATATTCCGGTAGTAAAAATAACCAATACATTAAAAACCAGGCACACTAAATAACCACATTTACTATAATAAATGATTTCATCCATTATTATTAAATCATTTATTATTAATGATTTCATGGATTATTATCCATTATTATTAAATCATTTATTATTAATGATTTCATGGATTATTATTAAGTTAATCTTAGTGATAAACTTTTTATTTTTTTCATATCAAAATCAACTAATACCTATTAACTTTCACTAGGTTATTTAGTGCGCCTGGTTTTCACTACGTCTAACATTTTGACTGTATCAGTTATTTACTATGTTAGGTTCTTTTATTTTTTTACATATCAAAATCAACTAATACCTATCAACTTTCACTAGCACCAAGTTACCGGTTGTGCTGCTAGTATCAGAAATATAGTATTTGGTAATGCAAAGGGCATGGCAATCAACATCGCATCATTTAGTTCGTTGTTTAAAGCGGCATTCTAAGTCAATGGGACATCGAACATCATATTATATAATAATTATAATATGTATTATATTAATTTAATATTATATAATAATAATAATTTGTATTACTTTAATTTATTATTTATTATTAATAAGTTTAAATTTATTTTAATTTTATAAATTATTAAGCATTAATTGAATTAATATTAAAATAGTAGCAAAGTTGCTTATATCTGTCTTTTAGAAATATTTTTTTAATGTAATAGTTGTATGTAGTTCAAAGTAAAAGTAAAAACTTAAAGTAATTAAGTAAGACTTATTGTATTAGTTATGTATAGTCAAAATATAAAAGAAAAGTGTTGAGAGTGATTATTCCATGGTTTTGAAAGTTAAAGTAAAAATTTAAAGTAATTATGTAACACTCAATGTATTATTTGGTTTTGAAAGTTAAAGGAAAAATTTAAAGTAATTATGTAACACTCAATGTATTATTTATGCATAGCCTAAATATAAAACAAAAGTAGTGAGAATGACTACTCCATAGTTTTGAAAGTTGAAATAGAATTACATAGATCTAGGTAAATCACACAGAAAGCAATTCCAAGGAGTACAGATTTAATGAAAAATAATATTTAAAAAAAATAAATTAATATTTTCTATAAAATCTAACTAATTTATAATTTTACATTCAATAAATTTAAACTGAAATCAATAATTAAAATAATTGTTATAGGAAAATAAACAAATTTTCATATAAAAACAAAAATTTAATGAAAAATAATATTTTTTAAAATAAATTAATCATCATCAATATTGTTTATAAATCTCAACTAATTTATAATTTTAAATTCAATAAATTTAAACCTAAATTAATAATTATTTCAATAATTGTTTGATCCATTTCAATAATTTATTAAAATAACATTACACCAAAACAAACAAATCAAATTTTCATATAAAAAGTCTGAACTTAAGTTTAATGTATCTTAAAACATCTTATCACGCATATTTTTTTATAATAGTGTTAGTCATGCATTTTTCGTGGAGAATTGCTCGTTTACCAAGGATATTAACCCCTTCAAGGATATCAATTCCATGTTTATAAATTATAAATCTGATCCAATTGTAGATTACAAGGCGCATTCCTGTGTAATACAATCCCACCGTCTCTGAATATTTGCACCATGACTCCTTGCAACAACCTGAATGATTATTCAAACAAAGATTGTAATTACTAATATGTTTTGGAGATTACCATTTATACAATGTAGGAAGTAAGAAAATTTTCAAATCCATGCATATCATGAGAACGTTGTTTGTTTCTTGAGGAAGTAATGAAAATACTATATTTCCAAGAAATTTGTCTAATTCTTGACCATCTGTAAAACATTGTCAGTAATTAAGAATCAATTGCATCTATTTGCTACCATTCTAGTTTATGAGGTTATACCCATTTAATGAAAGGTTTGGCATGCATCTATAAACGTTTAGGATGCAGTACACTCCATATATCTGATCTCAACGTTTGCTTTACAGTGTCAAATGCATAGGTTTAGGATGCAGTACACTGCAGACTCCAATTCTTCTGGTGAATGTTGTATTAGATAGGTTAATTAATAAAGCTGAAATTATGTCTATCTCGTAGAGTTTGTTGATCTGAATCTTTCCTATATGTCATATTACTTGAATTTTATTATTAGGAAAATGGATTCCATTCAAAGGGATTAAGAACATTCATTGTAAAGTTCTCTTGCATGATTATTTATTTTTCTTGACTATGACCTTTCTGTAGACTGGTGTACTTACTAAAATGTCGGAGTTTGTACACTTCAACACTGATACTCACAGTTCAGTGATGGATACTCACGGAAAGAAGAAAATGCTCACAGTTCAGAGATGGATACTCACGGAAAACATATACCATTGTGTTGGAGATGTAAATTATCTGGTGGAACTTAGATGAATGCAATGATTGTAGCATGTGTATTATTATATAGAACTTAGATGCATGCCATGTAGCATGAAGATTATCAATGTTTTAATACGGTTAGATTTGTATTAGAAAATTGCTATAACTGCACCGATCAAAAATAAAATAAAAACACATGGAGATGTTCCAAAATTTGAAATTTATGATCCATAATAACAAAACAGACCTTCAAAAAGGATTTTCATAAGCTACTACATGTATATGTTCTAACAAACTTATCTAATGACATTAAACAGTATTGGATGAATCCATAGTGACTGCTAACTTCTTCTTGATGCCCTTCATTAGTCATGGAATTAGGATCAGAAATTATCATTTACACATCCTCTTGTTGCCACTGGATTGTCCGTTCTTCCTTAACCTCCGAGGACCCAATAGATAACATAGCCATTGAGTGGATTGTGGAGTTTATTCTTATCAAACACTTGACCATTTTGTTGAAGAGCGCACACTCAATGTGTAACTTTTCAATTTGGCATTTTTGACCATGTAGGGTGTCCATCATTAATGCAACTTCGATGTCTCTTGGCTCTTCCTAGGTTTTCACTCTATTAGTTAATGAATTTATTGTGTTTATGTTTCCTATAAGACATGTTTCCCATCTTCTAAGGATTCTTTGAATTTCAGATGTTTCACATAAAGGGCTTCTCCAACATGTCCATGCTTCATCTTTCTCTCCCGCCATAACAATTTAGCGAGTCTTTTTCATCACTCACCACACTAAATCCAACAATTCGACTCTCACTATCCAAAATTACAGCAAGGGTGGAGTAAGAGGACTGGAAGCTTACATCTATCATAGAATCAAACTGATTGTGCTAAGAAAACACAAGTTACACAAGGTTGATCTTGCATTCTTAAATTTCCAAACCATGAGAGTCGACTGGAGAACCACAATTTCCACAAGAGAATCCTCCCATTCCTGAATTTCTAAGCCACCACGAAGCACACCACATATCAAATGTCAGCTTAAGTCCACTCATTCCTCTCAAGCCAGGGGAAAAGTTGCATATAAGTCCCACTCGTTCCTCTCAATCCAAGGACAGAGCTGCATAAAATCCAACCAAATTTCAGAGCTAGTATCCTAAAAGGGAAGTCTATAAGGGAGAAGATTCAAACCATAATTCGAACTTGAATGTAAAGGAAATGAGAGCCATAGCCTTGTAATAAACCATAATTCCTCATTCTTCAGCACCATTATCCCTCCTACAAGGGAAATCGTGATCTAGAGTGGTTGAAGAAGTCAAATCCTCATAGACGTTTAC
The DNA here is from genome assembly GCA_032191745.1 of Picea mariana. Classification (NCBI taxonomy): domain Eukaryota; kingdom Viridiplantae; phylum Streptophyta; class Pinopsida; order Pinales; family Pinaceae; genus Picea; species Picea mariana. Next base: position 12,980 of record JASDQU010220068.1, read on the forward strand.
ATGTGTTAGGGGACTATATAGTGATATGCACTTTGGCTACTGACTATGGAATACCTCCATCCCCACCAAACATTCATGTCAAGTGCTTGACATGTGAGGGCTCATCATCAAGTTTAATGAAAAATAAATTAGGTGATATGGTAATATACCTCCCCTAGAAGGTTTCAGCTTTCTCTCTAGCTCTGAGGAAACCCTAACCGACAGCCCTCTTGGTCCTCCTGGCCTCTCCTAGGCCGCTCCCCGGCTCCCGTTCGCTTCCCTCTTTGGCATGACCATGGCCTCTGTGAATCTGGATCCCGACCGTCCCCCTAACTTCCTTGATGAAGTCATAGTCTTCAAATCCCTTGTAGGCTCGCTCCCTCCCCCTCTGGCCCGACAAAGCACCTCCCAGTTTGTCAAGAAACTGGATCATATTCCAGAAGTTTCTATCCCCAGCATTACAACGATATGAAAAGCCCTCTCCTTTGCATCACGAGCTCTGGTCGAACATTTCATGGGCATGTGGCCTTCACCGCGACAAATAGACCTGTGGATTGAGTGAAACTGGCATCCCCTGGTCCATGGATGGATGAACCACTTCTTCTGTGGTAAGGGTTTTTACATTTTCTACTTCGAGCTGAAATCAGATAGAGATCTAATTTTTAGAAATGGACCTTACTTCTTTGTTCCTAGAGGCCTTTACTTAAACAGCTAGACACCTGATTTTGACCCTAAAAATGACATCCCCTCAACAGTACTGGTCTGGGTACGACTCCCGCATTTTCCCTTTCATTGCTAGGGAGATGAAGTGCTAAAAAGCATAGGAGATGCCCTAGGGAAGTATATTGATAGGGCAGAACCCAAATCCAGTCTCTACTCCTGTGTAAGAATCTGTGTAGAAGTAGATCTGGAAAAAGGGCTCCCAGAAACAATCAAGCTAAAGCTAGGT
>JASDQU010220071.1:0-10901 GCA_032191745.1 Picea mariana
ATGTTTTTTTGTATTGAAGTAAAGGTAAAAAATGTGTTAAAAATGATATTTTCCACTATATTTAAAAAGTATGGAACCATAAATTAATTAAGGAGACAAAAAATCTTAGTTTCAAAAAAGTAGATGGTAAAAAATATTTTTAAGATTAAAATATGGAAAAATGACTAAAAACACAGTTGAATTAAAAAAAAAAATGAAAATAGATGAAAACCAAACATTTAAAAAAAATATTGAAACATTATGGATCAGAAAAATGTTAAAAATGTTGAAAATAGATCACCCCCCCCAAAAAAAAAACTCTGTAGAGTTCTCGTTAAGTTGGTAACTATGTTTAAATTCAAGGATTAAGTACAGATCCTTAGATTAAACATGTCTATGAATGGAGTTAAATCGTATTCCCTCCAAAACACCAAGTATTATGTTTGGCTAGTGGTAGTGATCAATAACAATATCCCCCTATGGTTGTTTGTGAAGAATGAACATCTTATGTTGGCTCTTATAGTCCTGGGTAGAAGATAAGTGAATAGAATGGATGTCTAACTCCAACCACCGATTGATGGATTTAAGAAATTATGGGAAGGGATACATATATATGATGTATCAAGACCCATCCCAATGGATATGCCTTTTATGTTGTATGGCATATGTGCGTACACCAAGCATGATTATCCAGGACTAGGAGTTTGCCCTGGTAAGCATGTTCATCAATTTGTTTATATCTGTATTTTATTTGGCATACTTCATTTGATGCAACTATATTGTTTACACTAACATTATATGTATATATTAACATCGTAGGTCTTGTAACAAAAGGATATCATGGATGTAAATGTTATGGACCTTCTATAAAGGCTAGGTGTTCCAATGACCTACGAAAGACGTTGTACGACTATTCAAGGGTATTCCTCCTAGAAGACCAACCTTATATAAGAGTTGCATTTTCTTTCAATGGTAAGCCAGAGAAAAGCCAAAGACCTAAAATAATGACACCGATAGATTGGAATAGGGCATATGACATAGAGAATGAGAAGGAAAAGGAATAATTATTTGATTCAAATGGAGAACATATGTTCAATGATCCTAAATTTTTTGACACCTATGTTGAGAAAATTCCCATTAGGATGAAAATGAAAGATGTATTTTATGACCTTCCATATTGGGAGCATATTAAGATTATCCACTTACTAGATCCCATGCATATATTCAAAAATATTTCATCTTCTTTATGGAGGAATATATCATGGAATAAAAGTGACACAATGGTTGTCATGAGAGATCTTATTGCTTTGAATACTAAAAAGATAAATTGGCCAAGAAATGAAACTAGAGGAGAGKTTGGTCCCTCTTRAACTTTTAAAGAAGGTGATGTCCCATGGATTTTGAAGAAAAATGATTTTTCTATGGTGAAGGATGTTATATTGGCTGTGAAGGCACCTTTTTTATATGGTTCGACTCTACGATGTTGCTTCACTCTATACAGGAATTATAATTTTGTTGGGTTTGAAATCACATGACCATTTGAACCTTCTAAGGGTATGTATGTTGAATAATTTATTCTTTTAGTTATATATTGACATCGGTAAAAATACGTTATGTACTCACAGTTTTAGGGAAAATAATGATGTGCATGTCTATTTTGTAGTCTCATTATCCTTTGCTTGTGTGTGGTTGTGTGAACCATGACTTCCCCCAAGACCTACAACATGCCATATTTAAATTATATGTATTTATACGTTGGATCGCATGAAGGGAGATTCATATGAATAGCATTCCATGGTGGAACCAAGAGACAACTAAGATTGTTTGTATGTTTGAGAAGGAACTACCCACTAGTTTAATGAACTTGCAAGTCCATACTCTAATTCACCTACCTGATGAGGTTGAATTATCTTGGGTTCTCTCATTTTGTTGGATGTTCTTCTTAGAGAGGTATATTAAAAAATTGAAGGGATTTGTTCGACAAAGGGAATTACCAGAGGGCTCTATGGAAGAGGGGACATTGTATACAAGTCATTCTATTATGCTAGTGAGTAGTCATTTTGGATGACCATCAAGATGAGGAAAAAAGGTAAGGGGAGATACTCCAGATGAATGGAATAAGGCGCTTGATAAAGAGTAAGTCAATTATATTCAGTACATATAAATTGTTTACATTGAAGCTGATAATATATATTTCATCCTATATTATTTGTTTTGAATTCTTTTATACATCAACGAAATTAGAAATTTTGATTCCATCAATAAATTCATTCTTCTTTAAGTTGATAATATATATTTGATATCATGCTATTTGTTTTGAATTTTTTTATACATCAGTGAATTTTGAAATGGATTCCATCAATAAATTTGTCATTTACAATATGATGGAAACACAACTATGGGTTGCGTTGTATGAAGAGAAAAGAAGGAAATTGGATAGTGTTAGGAAATCATTCAGAGGGTTGAATTGTAGAAGCATTCCTTATCCTAATCATTTAAAAGGAAATAATCCAAAAATATGTCCCAACAGTTGGGTGGTTGACCAGATACAAGATAAATATACGGTGTTTGGTTGTAACCCACGTGGAGAATATCTGGATGCACTAAACATAGGGATCGGGTGAAACAACTATGTAATAACCTCTCTGAGTACCAAATTCTATTTATAACATTGCACATTTGAATTGTAACATGTATTATGATTTTAATAATTCTTTGGTTATTAGACATATGACACCACCCTTTGATTTCATTTTTACATGTGCATTTCTTCCCATCTATGTGGTCATATGGACATCATTTTCACATTGAGTATTTTGACGAATGCCACATCACACAATATTTTGGAGTGTAGGTTTACTTTGACCAATATAGTTGTGTTATCCACCATGATGAAAACCTAATATAGGGTACGTTAGGTTACATTGGAAATATACCAGAGATCATTGTTATGGGATTTTTGCTCACAAGGATCTTGTTGAATACAAAACAAAATCTCCCTAGGATTAGCCTAGTAATCCTAGATAGAAAGGGGGTAGATTCCTTATGATTTTCCTAGATATATATCCAAACACATGGATTCACAATTATCCTAAAGAGTAGGGAGGATTTGCATACCTTTCTTGACGTGGTCCTTCGTATATCCCGGCTGTTGCAGTCTTGAAATTCCAGCTCCAAGCTTCACAACCTAATTCATGTATACAAAAGATAAGCAAAACCTTATCTTCTTCTCTACTAAGGATTAGAATCGTAGATCCAATCTAATTCTAATAACATCTATAAAGGAATAAATTAGATATATCATTCATTCAATGAACACAAATGATATGAGGGGAAAAGCAAATGATATATTAATAAAACATGGAAAATACATAACAAATCATGTCTCAACTTGATGAAGATGCATCCTCCTCTGATTCCTTTCTCCTTGCCTCTCCTTGCAACTTCTTGTTCAGGATAGGCTAACTGAATTTTGGATGTGATGATGGATACCTCTGGAATTGGACAACATAACAATACCATTCAATTCTTCCTCCTCTTTCCCAATTCTTTCCTTTGTTATATAACTCTTGGAGGACGCTTGGGAGAGGCTTATAGATATTCTAGAGGCCACTAGAGACTCAAATTATGTGAGTTCCTAAGCCTTTTCCATGAAGTCCAACTCATCCCTCTCCTATCACCTCGTAAATCCCCTATTTTATAAGTTTGATAGTGCCTCACTTGTTGAACACTAGTGACCATTGAGGGCCTTTCTTGTTGTCTACTAGATATCCCATGAGGATGCCAAAAAGGGTTCTAAAAGGGTTCAAACCTTAGGAAAAATATATATTCTTTCCTCTATCCTTTGATGGATTCCTCTCTGGCCTATAGGGTGGAAATTAAGTCTATAATATATGTCCCCTAATGTGTGAGGTCAGCAAAGGAGTGGATGGCAAAAATACATTACAATAATGTCCATGTGAGGTAGTGCAAGGAGAGAGTAAAGGAGGTTCAGAAACCAAATAAGTTATGCAATAAAACACCAAGGATGAGAGAATATATAGACCAATCCGCTAGGTATACATACTGATACTCTGAATGAGCATGGCCACCAAATAATACACTGTGGATCCATGATATAAAATGTTAGACCATGGCCATGAAAGAATACACAGTGGATCCATGTCATTAATAAGACCATATCCATGAAACAATACAATGTGGATCTACATCTTCAACTGAATCATAGCCACCAACAAATACAATGTGGATCTTTGACACAACATATAGATATCAGGAAACAACGAGCATTGAGGAGTGTGCCCCTGAAGTCTTCAAATACAAGTGATAAATTCCATCACAACTTGGGAGGGGATACTATAAAGGAATGATGTGGCCCCAAACCCAAGGTCTTTATCCCAAACCCCGAGGGTACGAATCTAAAACATGCGAATAAATGACTTGATGTCAACTTTCAAGCATGGTAGAAACCATCTGATTACTGGCCATTAATGTATAACATTAACATATGTGAGGGGGCCCACTGATGATGAATATGGACACAAAGGTAACTAGTAAAATCTATCGAGTGTGAATAGAGGATCTGATGTCGAACACTCATATAATTAATCAATAAGGAGTCAATGATGTAAACTCATTGTTGATCACAAGGAGGCTTGCCACTAAGAACTACAATATCTAAGGTACTAGTTGGTTCCTATATCCATCTACTAGATAATGCGCTAAAGTCGACAAGAAAATATCCGTCGAAGGAGGGCCTTAATGTATCCCCCATCAATTGACATGAAACATAAATCGAGAGATGATGTGAAGAGAGAGTATCACTAAGTACAATTGACATAGGGATGGTCGTCTCATAAAGTCAACAAAATAGCATATGGTTGACTCAATATTAAACTCCCCTTGAACATATAGCACGACACAATGGTGACTTGGAAGAAATATGCAAGATCTTGAAAAATATAGTGCAACAATGCAGGATGCATTGAAGCACTCTCCATGATGACTAGAAGAGTAACTAGTTGGAGGAGTATCTCTGACTCATATTACTGGAACATCTCCTAGGAAAGTTAAAACCCAATTGTGCGATGAAGACTCAAACATGTGCCATGTTCAAGGGTGACTCAACTTACGCTTCCATTTTGAGAATAGACCAATGANTTAATTTTTTTGTATTTTTCATCTCCTTCATGGTTTAACAATCATCAAAGAATGACACAAGTAATATCGAAATAATTTTTCGTGTCCTTTTACAAGTCCAAAAAACAGTTAAAAGGATACTTGTGAGTGTCTTTTTCATTTCCTTTTATGAGTCTGAAAAGGAGATAAAAGTATACTTGGTGAGAGAGAACGTTTGTCTTAAAAGCATGCTCCTATGTTCCAAGTTCATGTAACCAACCTAAGAAATGAGGACTGAAAATGGTACTGGCAAGTGAGATCCACCCTTAGCAGTTGTTCTCTCCCTGGGTAGGTGAGTGAAAAATGGAGGCCAAATAATGCAAGAAGTGGATGGTCAAGGATATTGCATAATGGTAAGCGGGATATGGGCCAATAGTAGTGCAACGATGGGAGGAATGACATGAAAAAAACAATCATAGGAGAACATTAACCAACATAAAAAAAAAATCGGGAACCCCCACAGGATGTGGCCAGAATATAGATGAAGAGAGGAGAATGAGGCTCAATATTCAAGTCATGGCGGGGCTAAGGGAGGGCTCTCAAGCCTATGATAAAATGTAGCATGGGAACTAAATGGAAATACATGTTCTAACTAGGGTTTCCATGAAGGGTAGGTTATACTGAACTAGTTACGATGTGCAAAAGGAGTGGCTAAGGTTACAACTGGTCGAGTTCGAACCTAAGGCATAACAATGGAAGTATGGAAAATTAATAATGCAAAGCGGGAAATGTAGGGAAAAATATATCCTTATATTATAGTTTAAGAATATATACCTCAAGTGTAGTGGATGTGGCCATATTCGTAAAAAATTCCCTAGAATCTTGTCAAGCACATGTAAACTAGATTCCAAGGTCAAAATCCATAATGAAATCTCAAAAAAAAAAAAAAAAATGGATTTTTGGGATAAATCACTCACACCACACACCTATGTACAAGGCACTACATATCTTGATGGTGTACACAAAGTAGATCCCATTGAAAGGCTCATTCCAAGGATCCTTTTCATCATCAAGGAACTTATGAGCCATGGTTGGCATCATATGGCATGTCATACTGGGGCCATGCCACATAGAAAGGAATATTTTCATATGAAGATACTCATTGTGAGTAGTCTCGCAATCTAGGGAAGCTCCTTGATGGGCTCCATCAATACATGAATGAAGTATGAAACTTGAATCTTTGATGGAAGGGGAAGTAGAAAATTCAGTGGCAAGTTTTGAAAAAAGATAACCAAGTTTGAAAAGGGTCAAGAATGGGAGGTCTACTTGATTCCCCAGTGAATGCCCCCAATCCTGGATCATGACTCATCATGCTAAATATCGCCATTTCTAAATGGGGACAAGATGATTGATGCATCACCTTATCCGTTGGATTTTCTTTAGAATCCATGACTTCCAGGATGGTCTCTTTTGAACACAATGTGGTATATCGAAAATCATGTGAACTTGGAGAGTCAACAACCCATATAGGTGGAGTAGGTTGATCACACACCATATGAGGATGGAKYTGTTGAATAGTATCAATGGATGCTAATTGGATTAACAGATCRATAATGTTGACCAYRGTGGGATGAAAGGATGCTCCATATTATTCAACATCCTAAGGATGAGGCACCACCCAAGGATCAAAAGACCCAAGGGATCCACTRGYGAATGACRAAATCATATTGAAAGGATATACATGGGAAGTGGGAGACAATGGGGTAAGGGGAAATATTCCCATCAGCGATGGATCTTTGAACATCTCAACACTGACATTGACAAAATATTGCATGGTATCACCAGAAAAAGGGTACATTTGACCCCGCATTGGATCCAAGGTCTAGGGTACATAATGTGAGTTGATCAATCGTTATGATTTTCCCTTGGTGAGGAAGCATAGGACCCTAAATACTAATGAGACAACTATATTCCTCTCGTAGAAACAAGTACTCTCGAGTATAATATTGTACTCAATAAGTGCATCAACGACCTTTACCACCACAGATACAGTCTTTCCACCTAACTCGATGGGTAAGGCGATGATTTTTAATAGTGTTGCAAACATGTCGAGCTTAGGAGAGCCAATGACCTTCCAACAAGAAATGAACATGATGCAAGTAGAGGCTCCTTCATCCACCATTTTCCGATAGATTTTTTTTCCCAATGATTGTACTATGATATGAAAGGTGACCTAATGGGAGAGCCTATGAGTAACCTGACTGGTCTCAAAGGTTATCAAACTCAACTCTGAGGGATCAACCCCTCCTATAGAAGACAACAAGACTTTATGTTGCATGGGGAAGCTTTGGAGGAATTCAAGCATTAACAGGACACATGGTTCCTGGGCGAAGTCTTCCACAATATTGTAATTGTGGGAAGCCCGAGTGTTGGGATTATGTGTTGTGTTTCAAAGAATTCCCTTCGGGGGTGAATTGTTGGCTATTGATCAATTTTTGAGGGATATTGATCAAGTTTGACCTATTTTGGGACTTCGACAGCCTGTCGAAGAAGGAGCTCAAGACGAAGCGGAGATTACGCGATCTCGGCCCCTTTTTGGGTCATTTTTGGGTTATGGGATTATTTAATGGGAATGGGATGTCGGCCCATGGGTTTACCCATGTTTAGGCCTATTTTGTAAAGTATAAATATATATCTAGGAAATATAAGAAGTAGAGGTATCCATGTGATGAAAGGTCAATAAGCTAAGTGCTAAGTGCCATTGTGGTTTGTAAGTGCTTTGTGCATAACTGAGAGAGAGTTGCAAAGCTAAGTGCAAGTGGTTGTAATAGACTGTGGAAGGCTTTGTGCTATAATGAGAGGAGGGAGGATCTAGAAAGGTACGCAGATCTCCTGTCCTAGGCGGAGTAGGATTTTGGTGGCTTTGTTCTTGTAATTGATTGACTGAAGACAATAAAGAAGAAGAGTTAATGGACGTAGCCCCAGGGTGGGGGTGAACCACATAAATATTGTGTTGTCTTGATTTGTGCTTTGTCGTGATGTGTTTATGTATTCTCTAGCTAAGTGATTTGATAGAGATAGACAAATATGCTTATGCTTGTGCTAATGATGTGTAATAATGTTAGACCTAAACTCTATGAATGTTCTTAGTGATTGATCTGCTATATCTAATCTACCTGTTTATGATAAAGTTCTTATATACATTATATCTGGGTGAATGTTGTGATGCTCTGTTTTATCTGTGAAGAAGATATTGGTCAAGTATTGATGAATGTTAACTACTAAGTGCTCTCTTTAGTGTTATATTCATAGATCTATGTCCTAGCTAAAGTTGCAGACACCTAAGTCCTACAACCACCCCTGCTTCTACCTTAGGTGAGGCTTCATTTTCTTCATAGGTGTTGCCGAAAGGGCCAGTAGTTAGGGTTTTGTTGGTGCATTGTTGTAGCGTTGAACCTTGGGTATGCCCCTGTGACAATAAATGGTTCCATTGTTGGGACCTAAAGCTGTGATTCTTGGGAACTAAGGAAGAAGAAGCTTTGTGCAAAGATATGATCTGAAATTGTGAAATATCTATGCGTAGATCTATTTCTCTAGTGCGCAGTACTCTACTAGTTTGGCAATTTTTGTGCTAAGGAAAAGAAGTTTGATCTGAAGAAAAGAGGTAAGATCCAAAAGCTTTGTTCCCTAAGAAAGGTAAAAGTGAGAATTCTTGATTAAATGAGGTAAGATCTGAAAGCTATGTTCTCTGATAAAGGTAAGAATAGTGAAATATTTTTAGATTGAAAGCTTTGTGCTCTCTAGAAGTAAGATTAGTGGAAGTTTTTGTTTCAAAAGTATGAATCTAGGTATGTTTGATAGATTTTTTCCTAGCTTGAAAACTAGGGTATTAATAGATGAAAGAAGATTTGATATGAGTAGATATGATAAGAATAGTGAAAAATATGTTATACATATGCATAGAAAGGATATTTGAACTAATAAGTGTATGCAAGATCCTAGAAATAATTTTTTTTAGGTTAGCTACCATGATTCTAGTGCACAGTACAGGAAAAGTTGGGTATCATTTAAATGAAGGAGATTGTTAACCCTCTATTATAGTTGAAGAAGACCGGGGCATTTTGCTAAGGAATGCCTTAAGAGAAGACCTAGTTGTCTTTGTTGTAAAGATATGGACCATGAATTATTGGATTGTCCTAGAATGACTGCTAAGATTGAAGGAATGAACATGAAACAAGAAAACCCTAAGGCAGATCTTGAAACTAAGATTATGACAGAATCCCAGAAAGAATCAAATACTATATTACTACAAATAAAAGAAACCCCGAATGTTCACCGACATGTCAACTTATCAGAGATATTCACAGAAAAAGAATGCCTTCAAGAAAGAATAGGAGACTTCGACATTGACTTTGTTCTAGATGAGGAAACACAGGTGAATACCATGACAGAGAGAACATGGGATTCTATAGGGAAGCTTGCTATGATTCATTCACTAGGAGGAATAGGTCTATTCAAACGAAATTTGATAAACCTGTGTGGAAGGCTCACCCGTATACCTATGAATGCCAATGGAACTTCGAGAGAGGAATATTTTGAGATTATTAAATTTATTGAGAACAGTTCCCCATTTACCATGCTAATAGGAAAATCTTGGATTGAAAGAGATGAGGCGAGAAGGAAAGAAGAAGAGGAAGTTTTATAACAGAAGAAGAAAGAGTTAAAATAATTCATGACTAGAAGGATTGCACACTTGATAATAGAGATAACGAAGGCTTCATAGATGTTTCAAGCGACTCGTGGTCGAGTTACCTATTTATCCTGTCGTGCCATGCACCGAGAACACTTTTTCCAACTAAGAATTTGAGCCTGCATACTAAGTTTCTTTTATACAGTGATCATCATACTCTTGTTGTCTATTCTATTAAAGTGTCTAAGTTATTCCCCAAACCTGAGATTGTTAACCTGGAGTGTGTATGTCAGACAAATTGAGCGTTGTAGAGAAATATGTTGAAGAAGTTTTGATCGACCTCATGACTGAACGAGTCATGTCAATGTCTATAGGTGTACAAGCATCATCGACAAGAGGACTACCAACCTCTCCATCCACTGCTCACAGAGCCGGACCATCCCGGCCATATGATGAAAAGAAAACCAAGCACAGGGATGATCTAGTGAATGATAAATTGATCCCGATCGTCTTACCCACCTATCTACCACCTTTGAGCGGCACAATAAATTGAGACAACGTACCTACAGATTTTGAGTATGCCTTGGTCGCTGCATACCTCTCGAAGGGGATATGCGTAGTTCTAGCAGACTAAGATAATATTGCGGCGTTGAATTTTAGCGACTTCAACCTCAGAGATCACAAAGTTTAAAACATGCTCACCCCACATAAGTACCTGACCTGGACTAACGAGAAGGATTCGAAGATAATCCCCCTGTCGTGGACTATGAACCTCGTGCAGTCCACCCTGCTCAATATCATGAAGATTCCTCACTTCGGACGACACCAGGAGGTAAATGCATCTTTCAAGTTGTTGTTAGCTTGTTACCATAGCAGTTTTTTATGGTTAAACCATCGTATCACATTGGATCCGACGTTGATCAATCGGATCACCGGGATTAGTATGCAAGGACCTGATCCATAGGATTTTTACCCTGGAAAAACCATGGATCACACTCTAGCACAAAGGACCAAGGACACCTATGGCGATGTCAAGAAGGGAACGCAAGGCTACAAGGTAGATTCTATATAGATTGGTGTAGTGCACCTCACCTGTCAATTGATTGCAGGGAAG
>JASDQU010220072.1:7078-24993 GCA_032191745.1 Picea mariana
AGAAGACATGCAAAAAAATAAATAAACAGAGTTCAAATTTTTTCAATGTAGTGGCACAGGAAATACAAAGGGCATGAAGATAAGTTATTATGTAGGAAGGTATGCAATATCTACATACAATAAACTAGGTGAACACACACACAGACAAAAATGAAATACAAAACAACGGAATATGAAATAACAATACACGCATGCACCTTTGTATCTCCTCATCCACCGATGCAGTTAAGACTCCTTCATTTTCTCCAGCTATTTTGTTTGTTTGAATGTGGGAACGCACAAAATACAATGAACATGAATGGAAGATGGTATGCAAAGAAGAACAAGTAATATGCACATACACTAAATGAGAATCAACGAATAGAATAAAAGATAGTTAGAAACATGAACCTTTGATTTTCTCCATCCATGGTTGTAAATATATAAAGTTTTTTCCTGCCCAAAATATCTTACAAGCCACAAAATATTAAGAAATTGCATGGCCATAGCTAAATGATATTGGTTTTCTGTGGCAAAGTATCCAGATATGCTTCCAGACATGGAAATATAATTTTGTAGTATCTTTGGTGTACATATCATATTTCAAGTACAAGACAAATTGTATCGTGGTCACACTAGTCTGTGTAGAGGGTAAAGAGGTTGTATTGTGACATGGGAACATTTCACCATATATGGTTAATAAGTGAGTTTTTCACATGTTTTATCTTAACAAAAATACAACGGATATTGTAATTGCACATATAGTTGTCCAATCATTTCTTTTGCCACTATTTTGTATCATGCCAACACTGAAGTATCATCAAAATTTAACAACAGGACAGGTGGCCACGAAACATGCAGCAGATCTCGACTTCACCAGACACGATGAACAACAGAACCGCAGGTCCACTCGCGGGTGTAGGACCTGAACACCACAAAGTGCCAAAAAAAACCTAGCTCCTACTGTCGGTGCAAAAACCTGACCCTGCAAAGCTGAAGTAAACAAACTAAAACAACAAGCAACAAACCAGCAAGCAAGCACGAACATGCCCAACTGCAGCCCCAGGGCCCCAAACTCGTAAACTTGAGCCAAACAACAATAAGCAGCAATTGACGAACCAATAAACCAATGAACAAGCAACAATGATCGAACCAGTAAACAACATATGTATCTCCAACGATTACCAAACTACAGCCGAAGCACAGAAGGAACCATAAACATATGACGAGCATGCCAGTAGAAATAAGCAAACATTCTTACTTGCAAACTGCAAACAATGCACAACAAAGAACAAACAGAAAATGATATAATGGCATCGAAACTTACTCCGAAACGATGAATGACAGAAGCGTAGGTCGAATTGTGGGTGCAACACATATACCCCGCAAAGTAAAAAAAAAACAGATGCAACTGCGAATGCAGGACCCCAACCCTCCAAAGTTGAAGTAAACAAAAGCAAGCAACAAGCACCAACATGTCCAACCGTAGGTGCAGGTCCCCAACCTTACAAAGTTGAACCAAACAACAACAAGTAGCAACCGACGAACCAACGAACAAAAAGAACCCACTGAACCAGTAAACAATGTATGCAGCTTCAACAATGACCAAATTGCATTCCAAGCATAGAAGAAGTATGAAACATACAATGCCTATTCTACTGGCGGTGGACAACAATATTGTCCAAATTCACTGCAACATTGTATGGAAAATTTCGAGGAAAAATGTACTATGAGAAGCCTATTTAGGTAAACATTTAAGGCTATCAGGATGTCTAAGGGCCTCGCGGTATGCAAACATTTAAGTTGTCAGGCCTGTTTCAGGACCTCGCACTATGCAAACATTTAAGCTGTCAGGCCTATTCAAGAACCTCAAAAAAAGTGTCAATGCTCTAAACCTTCAATATGTAAACATTTCAATACAAATACAAAGGAATAGTAATAGTAATATTAATAATAATAATAATAATAAAAGGACATATTAATATGCGATCACTATAGTCCCTCTACGCATTCGACATGAACTAATAATAAAAAAACATTAAAAAACAACCTCCATGCTCAAAACTTTCGGTATGTAAACATTTCAGTAAAAATGTAATAAAAATTAAAAAAGGAGCATCTAAGCTCAAAACTTTGGATATCTACACATTTACAACATTAGGAACAACGAAGCTGGAAATAAGACCTCGAATATATTCTCCAATGAGACGATGACATATAAGTTTTTAATTTTTTTAATTTTTTTTTTATATATATTTTTTATATATATATATATATAAAATAATGTTTTTACTTCTATAGTATGAACAATATAGATGATGCAGAAATTTATAGTCAAAGGACATATTAATATGAAGTCAACAAATTATCGATCGCTATAGTCTCTCTGCGCCTTCGGCAGGGACTAATAAGAAACAAGGAGAAATTTCAGACATGAGTAGAGTTTTACCATCTTCCAAGATTTGATCATGGTGGAACAATACCCTTGTGGGTTTTACCCAATTCATCAACCTAGATTGTCAAAAATTCCATCAATTTTTGGATCCATGGAAACTTTAACTTTTTGTAGCGTCGATTTTTGACAACTAGAGGGAAGTTTGCTACAAGATTAGACAACTCCTTAAGACATATAATTAGATTGTAGATGCTACATAAGTTAATGAATGCACATCTCGTACTCCTATGTAATCAAGCTTTACACTATGGGATACAAACAACCAAGTACATTCACTTTTATATTTTGTGGCTTTTGCCTACGTATGTGTGGCTTTTCTCTAACATGGTAACAAAGCCACATAGAAGTGCCTTTGAGGAATAAAGGTGGAGGATTAAAGGATCATTGCATAGAAAGAAGCCATCGAGGTACTAAGCGCACAAGTCAATGTTGGGCAGAAGAGACAAGTTGAACCATATCAAAGATAAGTTAAAAGCTAACTTGAAAATATAATTATTATTTTAAAAAACAAAATTTATATACATTTCTAAAGTTCAACCTAGCAATATCAACTTAAATGTTGAAAACTATTATTGCTCCAAGCATGAGTGTGCAAGAAGAGAGAAATAGACAGTAACATCCCTGTAACATCCCAAAAAAACTACGTAATGAGTATAATAAGTGTGCAATAGATGTAGTAAAGACCCATAGAAGCCATAATAGATACAAACTTTGAAATTTCGTAGTTTTAGAGGTGTGTTGCAAAGAAGACGGAAGTGTTATCACAAACAAATGCAAAGAAGAGTCTTAGAAGTTGTGTGGGTCATAGCACACAAATATGGCCATTGAGAAGACCACAAAAGTGGACAGTTAGCTTAATTTGTGCATGACATATACTCTACTTCCCTAGCATAACAACAAAACATTGCTAAAGTTAGGGCATTGGTCCAAGTGCACCATAGAGGGGCACTAAAGAAAGTAAGAAGGATGAGTACAAGAAGAGCGCAAACTAGAAATAGAATTACAAGGCATGATTAGACTCCAAAGAAGGCCATATAGAGTTTGAGATATGGTCACGTGAGTAGGTCATGTGAGTAGTCGACAGAAGGAGCAATCACATCCCACACAATCAAACAAAATGAGCTTCTAGAATCAATGAATGTGTTGGTAGGAGGTCACAAGTAGATCTGACAATATGTTGCATCTAAACCTCTTAGGGGCATGTTAGTGGGGGTGTACATCATGAGATTGGGCATACAAACTCAAATTGTACTTGTGTGAACTAAGGGTGTAAGATTGTATATAGATCTTGGGGAAACAAATACATAGTAAGGTTGTCTTTATTTTTTCTTTTAGAATTTTTGAAGGATTCTTTGGTGTGGAACTTTCAAATTTAGAACTCTATTTAAATCAATAGACAAATTTTGTAGGATTACTTAGAGGTATAGTAGTAGGCTTGTTACTGACCATGTTGGAACATTAGTCATTGAGTAAGATTAAGTCATCAGAACTTGAACAATGGCCAATGACACCAAGCTAACATGTTTTGAGATTGAATTTTTATAACTTTGGTCACTAGTTTAGTTGGCTTTGTATTCTAATGTAATGTCCCTCCATTTGTGAATATTTGAATACGTTAATTTGGTTAATTATGTTATGAGAATTTTTGAGAAAAAAGACTTATGTTAAAACTATATCACCTTAAATATTGGTGATGAGGAATATTTTGTAATTATTTTATTTTACTAGAGACAGATTGATTAGAAAATCCAGTTACAAAAGAGTAATTCATTATTCCATGGGAGAGTGAAAAGGAATAAAAACCACCAAAGTAAATATTGTCCATGAGGACAAGTGTAAACCTATCCCAAAGATGTGGGATGTGAGGGAACGAGCTAGCACAAACTTAGGCCAAGAAGATTCCCTAGGGTTAGGGATGAGGCTAACTTGGAAAAAGACCTAGGCAAGCTATTCATTCTTTTGGGTAACCCAAGAAAAGACAAGTATAGAGGAGTTAGGACGTTGGTGAGTACTTGTGAGCAGGATTTGAACTTGATGTTTCTGAGAAAGAGTCAAGTTCTGGTTTATCTGGAAAAGGTTGTTGAAATTTTTAATCCCTATGGAATAATGAATTAGGCCCAGGGGTGACAGGAACAAATAATTTGGCTTTTCTAGTCTATGGTTGGGAGGAACTAGATTTTATACTCAGCTTGTTCCTAGAATTTTTTGGACGCAGACCTAGATATGTATTCTTGCTTATTCTTATAAGATATTCAAATAAATATAACAATATTAAAAGATGTTTAATATATATTGTAGAACTAGTTTAATAGGTTATTCTTGTTTATTCTTATAAGTAAGCAAAAGAAAGATAACAACATTAGAAAATATTTATCATTCTTTGTAGAACTGGTTAACGCACACACACATATTTATGTAGTATCTCATTAAAGATTTTATTGTAAGATGGGATGCCATAAATACTTGTTTATACCTGAATATTGTTTATCAATAATTCTAATAATTCTATTGTAGAAAAGAAAAACTATTGTAACATTAACAACCAAAGTGAACAAAGATATATATGCAAGTTCTCTAGTAAATATTAAGGAGAAAAAAATATGCAGTCCTAGCATGCTTTCATTGTTAAAATAGAAAAATAAACCAGAGACATAGTTTAGAAATATTGGAATAGTTTTGCAAAAAAGTATTTGGTTTATAATATTTGGCAAGAAAAAATAAAAATGAAAAGAGTAATTTTCTCTATACTATTAAAGGAAAGAAACTACTACATGCATAGAGCATATAATGGTTGTTGTTATACCATGAATATATTGTATAGAATATAACTTCTGTATAGAGAAAGAGAATAAATAATGTTTATAACAATAACATGCACCTACATGAAGTAAAGATTGTGTAATATCCATTGGTCTGCAATAAACATAGAGAGTTTATTTCTAACCAGAGAGATATCTATCTCATAAAAACCTTATGAATACTATGTATAGAGAATCTTTACAGAGTCGAAATAAAATGGTTATTAAAATAACTAAATAAAGGACTTCGAGGGTTTCATTTGAAACCCTAAACCAGAGTCGTGGTCGCAAAAGAGAGAGACAGTTTGAATTTACTGAGTGTCAACAAAACCCTTATACTAATAAAGAGGATCTACAGACTTCTTACGAATGGAGAATCGGGAAACCTCCATAAAACTTGACCATCCTCAAATCTTAAATGGCGATAGTACTGTTAGATAACCCGTCTATTCTCAGATTTTGGCCGACGACGTGGAATGTTTAACTCTTTCTAAGATGGATAGTAAGGCATCACTCAAATTGATAATTCGAGTTCTCTCCCAGTTCCAGGTAAAGGGAGTACGCATTGAAGCTAAATCACTTAAATGCTTGTGCATGGATTACAAATTTGGACATACGTTTTGGTGTACTCCTATTTGGAAAGCCAACGATATTTTATTTATCATATGGGATGCTCTTAGAGTACTTACCTTTGTAGTCAATAACGAGCTTTAAATATAATTGAATAGGATTGATATGCTTTGAAAGCCTAGCATATTTTTTATGATAGGAATTCGATCCATTATAATTTTGATAGCGTAGTTGTCACACATCCAACCTCCTAGGTATTCTTTTTAGGGACAGGGCCTAAAAATTTCACTTTTCTCAATCACCTCGAATCCCTCTAGTTAGGATTACATCGCCTTAGATTCAATGAGGGATTTCCAATGACTATAAATTCGTCCAAATCCGAGATATAGACTGAAAGTTACGATCCTTCAAAGTTCTTTAGACCTTTACCAACTAGGGTTTTTTCTCGTTGCGTGGTACCCACGCGGCTCCCTATCACTCGACACTCCACCTCATCAAGGTATACAAAGACTCTCCCAACCAGGGGCTGGCATTGGTCTAGCCCTTATTGGCCTATTAATTTAATTCATCATCATCATGTTAACATCCCACTCTTTACTAACCATTTAATCACTTAATTAATCCCTATTAGGGATAATTAATCCTCGTTAGAATTAATTAAATCCCGTCACATTAATTCATAACCACATTACATTAATTATGTTATAGTATAATTATATTTAATTATATTATAATATAATTACATTTTCTAAATTCGTACTAGGGTCGTTAATCTCAATGAAGTCCTAAGTCTCCGGACTTCGACGAAAATCCCTCACCAAGTTCTTGTGAATACACCCCAAATCTCCTGAAGGCCGAAGTTCCGGAGAGGGTCCCGCCTGTTTTATTTAATGGTTATAACCCAGGGAAGCGGGAGATGGGTCAGGGCCTTCAACCTTTTTTCTTATTAATTCTATTACCCAGACGTCCGTACTACCGAAACTGCAGAGTCCCAAACCCCGAGGGGTCCACACTAGCACGTGTTCTCACGCTAAACAATGGAGTAGAGACAGGTAGGTCCGGGCCTTCGATCCTTTCTGTCCGTTCGTTCTATTACCCGAAACGCCCTAAGTCCCGAACTCCCGGACTCCCACATCAACCATTAGATCGAGCAAGCAACATTTATGAGGAAGATGCATGGAAAATGTCAGGGATGGCACGTGGCCCAATTAACTAGTGACACGTGTCACGGTCCAATTGACATATAAGACCTATGAAAGTCACAAATCTGGATGACATGTGGCACACATACCATAGGTGCACGTCAACCTAGGTGACATCGACATGCCACGTCACTTTGTGATGATAGCTTCTCGGGATATCAATCCCTCCTACTGGTAAAATTCTTGAAGCGCTGAAGGCCGGAGTCATGATCTGACGCTGGCTGTTGATCTAAGGTTCGTTGAGATTTCCTCATGACTGTTAGATCGATCAAGTGGGGGAAATGATTAAGTACTTCGATGGTTTAAACAAATCCCCTTGTCCTCAACTCTCCCGGGGATCTGGAGTCCCGAAGTCCTGAAGTGGTCCCTACTTACACGCGACTCCACATTATTTAATATTTAATAATCGTGCAATATTTGTAGAGGGTAGTGAAGGGTTCGACCCTTCAGTGTTTTTTGGCTCACGAGCTCCATCACACCAAAACCCTGGAGTCCCGAAGTTCCAGACTCCCAGAGGCTTAGCTCCTTTTGGGTGTAGCAAGAGGTTCTGGGCCCTGGTCGTATGGGACCTGACAACCTCCGAGGGATACACTCTCGAATCGTGCCCAAACTTTGGTTAAGCCCACAGACTTGGGCCCATGGTCACAGATGGTTTTTGAAACTATAAAAAGATTCAACGTGGGCCAACTAAATTTCGTTTAACGTAAAGCTCCTCCGTCCTTTGGGTCAATCTCCGATTTAATCACCACTTCAAACCTCTGGAGTACCGTAATCCCGAAGCTCCGAAGCGTGCTATGAGGGGTCAAGGTCGATTCTCATGGTTTAATCCAATGACTCTAATCTAACTTTGCAGCATGATCAATGACTGCTATAGCTTCTTATATACATCACAACTCTGCCTTCCTTCAACAAGAGATTTGAACTCTTGGTTTCAAAGGTTGTAGCCTTCATCTGCGCTCTATGAACGCTATACCTCCTAAGCTTAACATACCTTTAACATGGTCCCTGACGTACTCCTTGCATGGACTTAAATTCTGGTGAGGTTCCATTTGAAATTTTATTTAATTAAGCCTGTAATTAAAAAGGATCTTGAAAACTATTTCCTATATTCCAGATTTGTAGAGTAGCAAAACCAAACCAGATATCTTCTAGGATCTTAGCATAAGATTTAAGGACAGAATAAAACAACATCAGTTGAAATTACTCTTTTTCTCTCTCTGATGCTAAATACAACTTATGGTTCCTTCATCATTGCATATGAGTGAATTAAACTGGCAGGACTTAGTCAACCATAACATTCAGTCCCATAATTTTAGCATAGGCGGTCACAAGATGAAGTTGTTCACTCACACATAAATTTAACTGTAACATTTCCATATTCACACTTAAATTCTCAAGGAGATTTTAACAGAAAACTGAACTTATATTACTAAAAAAAAGACACAATTTCTAAAACACAGTCTGTAATCTTTTTCTAAACATAACACTACAGATATTTAGCAAAGTGTACTTATATAGAGTTAAGAAAATGTTGAAACTGCTGATAGGGGTGCCCTTTTCGACCCAACCGTAGGAAAAACAACCCTTAACAGGGTTTACCACTGGCCACCCCCTAGGTAGATCATGATGCTCTGAGAGAGACCCTTCTTTTTTCTCAGCAACAACACGGGACAAAGGTTACTCTCCTTTTCCCACACGAACTCTGGAAATTATGTTTTATCTCCACCAAGCAAGGGGGTCTACAATGAGTGCTTCCTCAGTCACTCACTTCTTTGCAACCCCGTTTATCATCTTGGATTGAAAACACTGCACTGCATATTCATGTACCTAGAACATATTCGATTCTCAGTTCTCTTTAGAAGCAGAGAGCTACATACCCTCTCCTCGTTTAGAAAATGTTCAACAAACTCGTTCTCTTCGCATTTGGACTTCTGCCCACCCATTTTTTGTCCTTTCTTTTATTCCTCAACAAGATTTAGTGGGTCCAAATCCCCATTTCGTGGTCAGGACAAGAAGTCTTCTAGATGGGTACTCCGCCCATCCCCTCATTAACTCTCGAGGAGGACTTCCAAACTACCAGCCTGACTGGTAATTTACTTTTCTGGGTTAGAGGACTGTTCTAGCTCCTCATAAATTAAATCCAATAGAGTACTGGTTTGGTGGGGGGTCATCTCAACCATTACTGGTTCCCTGCACCATCTCTCTCATGCATCATGATCCAGCTTGGAAACCCCTTCAGAAACTATGAAACAATTTATATTTTAATAAATAACATAAATAGATAGATATTACCTTCTATCAGAAGGTTCATCATTTCCTACATCCACACATAATCAATTTTCCCATAGTCTTTTAGCAGGATATAATTATATTTACAAATTTGGGGAAACAAGGGTATTACAATCCCCTCCCCCTTAAAATAACATCGTCCTCGATGTTCTACCTACCGAGGTACTCTTTATGTACAATAATAAACAAAAATGGGTATGCATGTTTCATGGCATCCTCCATTTCCCATGTAGCTTCATCTGGACCAAAGTGTTTCCATTGCACCTTGACTTGTGCAATGGTTATGTTCTTGAGTGGAATTTATTTCATGTCTATTATGCATTGTGGCTCTGGCAGGAATTCTCCCTCTGGTTCGACCTGAATCACAGACCAATCAATTATATGATTAGAATCATGTACATATTTCTTCAACAACGAAACATGGAAAACATTATGTGCCTTCATTGTGGGAGGAAGTGTTAGTCTATATGCTACATGTCCCACTTTGTCCAAAATTTCAAAGGGTCCACAAAACCGAGGTGTGAGCTTGGAACAAGTTCCCATTCTCAAAGAACTTTTTCTTGGCCTAACTCAGAGATACACATGATCTCTTGCCTTGAACTCTCTAGGAGTTCTCTTTCTGTTTGTGCATAACTTTCTGTCTATCCTGAGCTACTTTCAAATTCTGTTTTATTTGAACTACTTGTTGTTCCATTTATTTTAGCATATCTGGCCCGAGTGTGATTTTGTCTACTGGGTTATTCCAGTTGATTGGAATATTGCATTGTTTTCCATAGAGAGCTTCAAAATGGCTCATCTTTAATGACTCTTGATAGCCATTGTTATAAGAAAATTCTACCATTGGTAGGTACTCTTCCCACTTATTGGGATGATGCATCACATGCATCCTCAACATGTCCTCCAACACTTGGTTTACTCTTTCTATCTACCCATCAGTTTGAGGGTGATAGGCTGTACTAAATAGAAATTTAGTTTCAAAACCAACAAACAAAGATTTTCAAAAATTTGAAGTAAATTTTGTATCTGTGTCTGATATGATTTCTTTGGGCATGCCATGCAGTCTAAATATTTCCTTCATGAAAATATTGGCAATATCTATTGCCTTGCAAGTTGACTTTATGGGGATAAAGTGAGCAACCTTGCTCAACTTGTCCACAACTACCATAATGGCATCGTTCTGCTTAGTTGATTTAGGCAATCCCGTGATGAAATCCATGGAGATGGTTTCCCATTTCCATTCTAGAATTGGTAGGGGATACGAAAACCCTGCTGGATGCCGGTGATCTACCTTAACCTGCTGACACTCTATACACTTAGCTAAGTAATCGACTATGTCCTTTTTCAGTCCAGGCCAATAAAACTATTTCTTAGTGGCCGTGATCATTTTCTGATAACCAGGATGACCAATATATGGTATTTTATGTAGTTAATCCATTATGAACCTCTTAAATTTGTCACAACTTGGAATATACAACCTACCTTTGTAAGTTAGCAGACCATCTTTGAACAATTTATATCCTTCATACTTCAACCCTATTGGCTCTTGCTCTAGGTATGATTTCATAGTCTTGAAAAATGCCTATGTTTCTTGTGCACTTTTGACTCTTTCCTTGATGTTTGATTCACATGTACTTATAGTTTCCAAGTGAATCACTTTCATACTTATACCAAGGGCATCAACCACCCTATTTTCTTTTCCTTTAATATGTTTGATCTCAAAATCAAATTCACTAAGGAGAGCCATCCACCTAGATTTTCTAGCATTGAGTTTTGGTTGATCAAACAAATATGTCAACCCACTATTGTCTGTCATAAGTACGAATCTTCTTCCTAGGAGGTAACACGTCCACATTTTTAAAGCATGTAATATGGAAGCAAATTCCAAATCATGGGTCACATAATTGATTTCATGCTAATTCAATTTTGTGGATTTGTAGCAAATAACATTCCTTTCTTGCATAAGAACTCCTCTGAGCCCTTCCTTGAATGCATCTATACACACAAGGAAGTCCTTGTTTGGGTTTTCAATCTTTAGCACAGGTGCATTGGTTAGAAGGTATTTCAGTTGTTGGAATCTCTCTTCACATTCTGATGTCCAAATGAATTTAACCCCCTTTTTCTAAAGGGAGGTGATTGGGAAACCAATCTTAGAAAATCCCCTTGTGAACCTTCTATAATATCCTGCTAGGCCCATAAAAGATCTGATATCATACACATCTTTTTGGGTAGACCAATCCATAATGGATTTGATCTTGTCAGGGTCAACTGCCACTCCTTCAGAGATAACATGGCCCAAGTAATGGACTTGTTTTTGGAAAAATTCACACGTAGTAAACTTAGCATAGAGTTGGTGCTCTCTTAGTACTTGAAGCACTAACTTAAGATGTTCTTTGTGCTTTTCTCCACTCTTAGAATAGATTAGGATATCATAAATAAAAACCAACACAAATCTGTCCAAGAATTTGCTGAGTACATTATTCATTATGCACATAAAAGTGGCTGGTGCATTGGTAAACCCAAATGGCACCACCAAAAATTCATAGTGCCCATACATTGTCCTAAAGGATGATTTGTGGGTGTATTCATCCTTAATTTGGACTTGATGGTATCTAGACCTCAAGTCAATCTTGGAGAAAATTATAGCACCCCTAAATTGGTCAAACAAATCATCAATCCTTGGCCAGGGATACTTATTCTTAATGGTCATCTTATTGAGTTGTCTATAGTCCATGCACAACCTAAATGTACCATTCTTTGTCTTCAAAAACAAAGCTGATGCTCCCCAAGGAGACACACTAGGTCGAATGTAACCTTTGTCCAACATCTCCTTTTGCTGTAGTTTGAGCTCGACTAGCTTTGGCATACTCATTCTATAGGGAGCTTTAGACATTGGCAACGCTCTAGGTATAAGTTCTATTGAAAAGTCAACGTCTCTTCTTGGGGTAGACCTGGTACTTCTTCCAGAAACACATCTTTATACTCTCTTAGTATAGGATGTTCCTCTAGGATTGGTTTATTGTCCTCAACAGAGTTCAACACTTGTATTTCATACAAAGGACATCCTTTTCTGCAATACTTCTTCACTTGAAGGGATGATATTTGTCTCACTAAGACATGCTTTTGAATTCCTTGTAGGGTTCTTTTTCTCCCTTCCTCATCTTCACACTCCAAAATTTTATTATAACAGTCCAAATTGGATTTATGGGCAACCAACCAGTCCATGCCAATCAATAGTTTATGAGATCCTGGAGGGAGCATTTGCTTGGGTGGAAAATCCATTTATAATGAATGGGCATGATGGTATGACCTATGTCACCTTTCTTTTTGTTCCAGTGGCTAGCTATACCAACCACGATTTAACATGATTTACTAGCTGCAATTTACATTTCTCAACAACTTATGGGGAAACATAACTCATATTAGAACCAGGGTCAATTAAAATGGAAACTAGATGGTTGGCAATCATACCTTCCATCTCTACTATTGAAGCTTGGTGATCATCTTGTCTATTATCCAGGGCTGCATAAATTTTTGGCATGCTCCTAGCCACATCATTGACTATGGTAGCCTTCTGAATGTTGTAGTTCCTTCTATTGTCCTATTGCCTATGTGGGCAATCCCTCAATAGACGTTCTTCTCCATAACTCCAACATTTGAAGGGTTCTCTCTTTGTATTATCAGTCTTACCTAGGGTTGATCCAAAGGGTTTATTACCACTCTGAGATAAAAAAAATTGGTGATACACACTTTTTGTAGGAAGGCTCATCTTAGAACTTCTCCCATGATTCTTAAATATCGAGGATTTAAACCCCTTCTTCTTGAATCCCAAGTTAATTTTATTCTTCTAGTCCTTGTGAGGTTCTGCCTTATTCTTGAATTGCTCATAGCAGTACCCTGCCTTTCGAATAGTGTCTTATAAGGTCTTAGGTTCATCAAACTCAATTCTATCCTGGAAGGACTGAGGCAATCTGCTAATAAAATCGTTGCATATTTACTTTCTCATCCTTTATGTAGGGAACATACCTCATCAACTCAAGAAATTTGTTGATATATTCATCTATTATGAGTTGTCCTAGATTGAGTTCATAGAACTCCTTAGTCTTCCCATCATAGTATTTTTCAGACATATACTTCTTCCTAAAATACTTCTCAAATTTTTTCCATGACAAGTCCTCATGGATTCCTTTCACATTCCTAAGGTCCTCCCACCAAATGGAAGCCTTTCCATTCAAGTTGAAAATGACTATTCGGGCCTTTAAGTTTTCATAGTAGTCATGGACTCTGAAGTAGTTCTTCAAGCCAAGTAACCAAACTTTTGCTTCTTCCCCCTTTTTAATTTCTCCATCAAAAGTGGGTGTTTTGGCTTTCTTAAACTCTTTAGGGTCATGGCTCTTGGAATGTTTCTTCTTCTTTCTTCTCCTATGAGAATGTGAACTAGTCTCACTACTAGACAACTCCTTGGAGTTGTAAGTTTCCTCACAAGAGGATTCTTCAATTGAATCCTTGGTGTTAGCCTGTATCTTGGCTCCATGTGGGGCCTTCTTGGAGGTGATTCTCTTTGTGTGGCTAGTTTTGGGACCATGCTTTTGTATCTCAGGTGGAATTTGGGTTTTCTTAGTGTGATGTCTATCCATATTACTGGCTGTTGGCCTATGTTGTAGCTTCCTTTGTATATTTGATAGGCTTTGTAGTAGAACTGCATTAATCTTAGTTTGATTTTCCTGTTATTTTATCAGCCTTTCATTGTCTTCCTTACAACTTTGTAATTCTACCATGAGGCTCCTTACAATTTAAGCCAAATCTAGAGGGGTTTCCACTGCCCTCCTCTCATTAGATTGTTCTTCTCTATTGTGGGAGCTTTCCCCCAAATCATGGTGTGTCACCATTCTTTACGTTGTAGTTTTCCTTGCTGTCCACTGACTGTTTGAGTGTTGATAAAAATTTTATGTTAGAAAATTACCTACTAGTTTATGAACAACACATGCAATTTGTAAGATGAAGTCAACTTCACTAATTATAACACTAGCAACACATAGTTCAAATTATTAGAACATATAACAACATTAAAATTTTGTATTCCTCTCTTCAACAATGGTTTAAATAAGCTTCATATGAATGAGGTGAGATAGGGTGCTACCCCTTAACATTTATCTAATAAGATTTTACTCGATTCTTTCATGAGCCCAAGCATGCCGAGTGTTGTTGCCCACTCAAATACCACTCTGTCACACATCTGACCTCCTAGGTATTATTTTTAGGGATGGGGCCTAAAAATTTCACTTTTCTCAATCACCTCGAATCCCTGTAGCTAGGATTACATTGCCTTCGATTCAATGAGGGATTTCCAACAACTATAAATTCGTCTAAATCCGAGATCTAGACCAAAAGTTATGATCCTTCAAATTTCTTTAGACCTTTACCAACTAGGGTCTTTTCTCTCCGTGTGGCACATATGTGGCTTCCTGTCACCTGACACTCCACCTCATCAAGGTATACAAAGACTCTCCCAACCAGGGGCTGGCACTGGTCTAGCCCTTATTGCTCTATTTACTTAATTCATCATCATCATGTTAACATCCCACTCTTTACTTACGATTTCATCACTTAATTAATCCCTATTAGGGATAATTAATCCTCATTAGAATTAATTAAACCCCGTCACATTAATTCATAACCACATTGCATTAATTATGTTATAATATAATTATATTTAATTATATTATAATATAATTACATATTCTAAATTTGTACTAGGGTCATTAATCTCAATGAAGTCCTAAGCCTCCGAACTTTGACGAAAATCCCTTGCTAAGTTCTCGTGAATACACCCCAAATCTCCCTAAGGCTAGAGTTCCGGAGAGGGTCTCGCTTGTTTTATTTAATGGTTATAACCTAAGGAAGTGGGAGATGGGTTCAGGCCTTCGACTCATTTTCTTATTAATTCTATTACCCAGACGTTCGGAGTCCTGGAGCCCCAGACTCTTGGAACTGTAGAGTCCCAAACCCTGAGGGGTCCACACTGACATGTGTTCGTGCGTTAAACAATTTAGTAGAGACATGTAGATCAGGTCCTTCGACCCTTTTTGTCCATTCATTCTCTTACCCCAAACACCCGGAGTCTCAAACTCCCAGATTCCCACATCAACCGTTAGATCAAGAAAGCAACATCTAGGAGGAAGATGCATGGCAGATGTCGGGGATGACACGTGGCCCAATTAACTCATGACATGCGTTAGGGTCGAATTGGCATATAAGACTTGTGAAAGTCACAAATCTATATGACACATGGCACATATACCATACGTCCACGCCAACCTAGGTGACTTCGACAT
Organism: Picea mariana; assembly: GCA_032191745.1. Lineage (NCBI taxonomy): Eukaryota > Viridiplantae > Streptophyta > Pinopsida > Pinales > Pinaceae > Picea > Picea mariana. The sequence continues at coordinate 22,704 of JASDQU010220072.1, forward strand.
GCCACGTCACTCCAAGATGATAGCCTCTGGGGATATTAGTTCCTCCTACTGGTAAAATTCTCGAAGTGTCGAAGGCTGGAGTCGTGATTCGACGCTAGTCGTTGATCTAAGGTTTGTCGAGATTTCCTCTCGACCGTTAGATCGAGCAAGTGGGGGAAAGGGGTAAGTACTTCGACGATTTAAACACATCTGCCTGTCCTCAACTCTCTCGGGGCTCTGGAGTCCCGAAGTCCCGAAGTGGTCCCTACTTACACGTGACTCCAATTTATTTAATATTTAATAGTCATGCAATATTTGTACATGGTAGTGAAGCATTTTTCCCTTCAGTGATTTTTGGCTCACGAGTTCCATCACCCCCAACACCCTGAAGTCCCAAAGTTTCAGACTCCTAGAGGCTTAGCTCCTTTTGGGTGTAGCAAGAGGTTTCGGGCCCTGGTCATATGGGATGTGACAAGCCCTAAGGCTATGCTCTTGAATCGTTCCCAAACTTTGGTTAATCCCATGGACTTGGGCCCATGGTCACAGATGGTTTGTGAAACTATAAAAAGATTCAATGGGGGCCAACTAAATTTCGTTTAACATAAAGCTCCTCTGGCCTTCGGGTCAATCTCCGATTCAATCACCACTTCAAACCTTCGGAGTATCGTAGTGCCAAAGCTCCGAAGTTCCGAAGTGTGCTACGAGGGGTCAAGGCGGATTCTCATGGTTTAATCCAATGACCCAAATCTAACTTTGCAACCCGATCAATGGTTGTTGTAGCTTCTTATATACTTCACAGCTTCACTTTCCTTTAACAAGAGATTTGAACTTTGGGTTTCAAAGGCTATAGCCTTTATCTGCGCTCTATGAACACTATACCTCCTGAGCTTAACATACCTTTAGCATGGTCCCTAGCGTACTCCATGCACAGACTTAAAGTATGGTGAGGTTTCATTTGAAATTCTATTTAATTAAGCCTGTAATTAAAAAGGATCATGAAATCTATTTCCTATCTTCTAGATTTGTAGAGTAGCAAAACCAAACCAGATATCTTCTAGGACATTAGCAAAATATTTAAGGATAGAATAAAACAAACACAATAGAAATTACTCTTTTTCTTTCTCTGATGCTAAATAAAACTTATGGTTCCTTCATCATTGCATATGAGTGAATTAAACTGGTAAGACTCAGTCAACCATAACATTCAGTCCTATAATTTTAGCATAGGCGGTCACAAGGGTAAGTTGTTCACCCACACATAAATTTAACCGTAACATTTCCATTTTCACACTTAAATTCTCAAGGAGCTTTTACCAAAAAACTGAACTTATATTACTAAAAAACAAGATATAGTTTCAAAAACACAATCTGTAATTTATTTTTTTCTAAACATAACACTACATATATTTAGCAAAGTGTAGTTATCTAGAGTTTAGAAAATGTTGCAACTGCTGATAGGGGTTCCCTTTTCCACCCAACCATAAGCACAACAATCCCTGACAGGGTTTACCACTGACCACCACCTAGCTAGATCATGGTGCCCTGAGAGAGACTCTTCTTTTTGCTAAGTAGAAACACGAGACAAAGGTTACTCTCCTTTTCCCACAAGAACTCTGGCAATTCTGTTTTCTCTACACCAAGCAAGGGGGTCTGCAACGAGTGCTTTCTCAGTCACTCACTTCTATGCAACCCCATTTATCAGCTTGGACTGAAAATGCTGCCCTACAAATTCCCGTACCCTGAACATATTTGATTCTCAATTCTCTTTAGAACCAGGGAGATACACACACTCTCCTCCTTCAAAAAATGGTCAACAAACTCGTTCTCTCCTCCTCTAGCCTTCTGCCCACCCATTTTCTCTCCTTTCTTTTCTTCCTCAACAATTTTTTCGTGGGTTTAAATCCCCATTTCATGGTCAGGACAAGAAGTCTTCCAGATGGGTACTTTTCCCATCCCCTCATTGACTGTTGAGGAGAACTGCCAAACTACCAGCCTGATTGGTAATTTACTTTTCTAGATCAGAGGACTGTTCTAGGTCTGCATAAATTAAATCCGACAGAGTATTGGTTTGGTGGGGGGTCATCTCAACCATTACTGGTTCCCCTCACCATCTCTCTCATGCATCATGATCCACCTTGGCTACCCCTTCAACAACTATGCAACGATTTATGTTTAAATAGACAATATAAATATATACATATTACCTTCTATCAGAAGATTCATCATTTCCTACATTCACACATAATCAGTTTGCCCATAGTCTTTTAGCATGCTATAATTATATTTACAAACTGGGGGAAACAGGGGTATT
>JASDQU010220073.1:18076-28805 GCA_032191745.1 Picea mariana
TATCAGTTGTTACTCATGTAAAACCCATCCTGGAAACATTTATTATCATCACTCAAAGCCAACATTCAGATGCCAAAATTTCTTGAGAAGATCCATGCATGGTTGCATGAGGACATGCAACAAGTTAAGTTGGGGGGCATGTTGCGGCTTAGAAATGTCCTATTATCATCCACCTTTCCCTTCATCATTCTCCACATTTAATCGCCCCATTAACCTTTCACGATATCATTTCCATAAATATATTTGGGTTTCACCTTATTATTCTCCACTTTATTCATTTTAGTATTTAAAATGAATTCATGATTAAATGTTAGAAAATCAACGTGTTTTCATATATATCTCAAATATGTGTGAGCTTTGTAATGTGTAGGAATATGTGAAGGATTAATTCAAAAGGAAATCTCGAATACTTCCTCCATCATTCAAGATTTGAGGAGATACTTCAAGCCCATTCCAAGGAGAAGACCATGGAGATTTGGTTGGAATACCTTATTCAAGATATATGAGAGATATGTGTGAGGATTTGAAGGGATTATATTTTGTAATAATGAGAAATAGGTTGAGAGAAAAGTGGATCTATAATAATGAGATGGTTATCTTATCTTCAAGGCTCTCATGTATAAAAGAGAGTGCTCTCTTCATGAGAATTCAATTAGGATNTTATGTAATTAGAATCAAAGTAGCCATTAGGATTTGAAAGAGAAAGGGATTCTTAGATTTGATTCATGGTTTTGGTTTTCATTCTTTCATTATTCTTTTATAAAGATCGATTTGATTATTATAATATAAGATTGCTTCATTGGTGAGATCTCACATATGTTGTTGTGTCATTCAACTCTTCACTTGTTGTATCTGCTTTTCCTTCATGTAGTTCTCCATTTCTAGATTAATTCCATTTACGCAATTTCCCATTCCTAGATTAATGATTCTATTTTAGTCTTGTGTTATATTAATGATTCTATTTCAGTCGTGTGTTAGATTAATGATTCAATTTCTGACGTAGCTTAAACATTAGATTAGATTAGTCTCACTTCAATCTTGCATATACTTTGTGTGTGCTTCGTCAGTTTACGAACCCCGGGTTGACAAATTAGATAGTTGGGCAAGTACTACAACTCAATTAATACAACATTAGTTCATCCCAATATAACGACTGTCGTTCCCTTGTCATGATTTTTGTTCCTTTTTTTGTTCCTTTTGATGTTCATTTAAACGGAACAATTGTCATTCCTTTTGTTACGATTGATGTCCCTTTGTAGGGGTTTCATCTCTATAGGATGGGTATTGAAAATGGAAGGTAAGAACATGCGTAGGCAACAAGTAAAACGCTTGTGCCAGTGCCTACCTTTGGATGATGCATAGAGGTTATATTTTACAACATCTTTAGAGCCCAACAACTTTTATCTTGCAGGAAATAAACATTATCTTTACAATAATCTACCTAACTGAAAGAAAGAGTGTTGCGACAATATTAAAATGTGATGATTGTGTCTACGGTGGAGAATTACATCACGATGGCATCTAATCACTACTAACAATTCAAATGGAATCAACTCAATGCTAAATTCTACAAAGAAATGCATAGTATGGATAAGGCAGTCTATAGAAATCTTTTCCATCATAAAAAAAACATTAGATGTTCTTATAATCCATATGGTCTACAAACATTGTGCAGAAGATATTCAAAATCAATCACTTGTTCTATCACACTGATACTAGAAAATATTTTGTACAAAATTAATAATTCATGCAAGCCTACAAGATATAATTAAAAGTCATAACTTAAAATCAACTCTGATCCTAGCATTCTAATGCTGAAAATAAAGAAAATAGTTCATGTAAATCTACAAGACGTAATTGACCTAATTTAATAAAGTAGATGTGGCTAAGAGAAACACTCCCTAAATAACCAAATTGTGGAATGATTTACAGTTTTATGAACAGAAACAGAGAGCTATGATGGCATAATTAAAAAACTTATAAACAAATGAATTGCAACCTTCATAAACAAGGTGTTAGGTGTCAGAATATAAACAAGTAAGTATGGACGACTATGAATGCTCCGTAATACAAATACAATCCAGGAACCAATCTACAAGTTAGAAAGGATATACACAGTGATACGATTTAAACAAGTAAATTGAAGTTAGCAGTGATGAATGCCAAATGCAAAGATGTAAATATACACTGATACAAACAAGCTACTTAGACCACTGGTGGGCCCCCCAAACAGTCATGGAACTACTTCAATGTAAACACGCAGACACAAAATTAGCATAGCATTGATATTAATCACCAAAACTGAGTTTACATGGAAATCCAAGATAATGTCTGTATGTATATATATAAATCGTGTCTCTAGTGGCATAGACCAACAATTATATATAAAGTTTGTACAAATCTTGAGAGGTCGACCACTAAAAGGGTCGACGCTCTCTAAAAACAAATATTCATTAAGTTTTAGCAACAAAACACATCTCCTCCAACAACTTCGTGTGCTCAAAATAATGGCCGATGCAGCTGCTCAAATATGAATGTGATGAGTTCCATAGCTGGAGGGCGTGAGCATGCAAAAAACCTGTGTCTCTGATTCACCCATAGAAGCCCGCCAATATGCCAACTGCCAACCGCACTGTGCTCCGAGTGCTGGATCGAATCAGATGGATGACTGGATGGAGGATTGGACGAAGGATTGGATGGAAGGTTGGATCACATTTTTTTCCTGTTGCAAGAAAACGAGAAATGTTAGGAAATAGTAATGACTCAATTGAAGATAAATTAGCATAAAATCATCACAAAACAACGATTACACATACCTCATGCTGTCCCATGGAAAATTGATGCACAAAACCTGATAATACCTTCGAAAAGAGATAAATAAAAGAATAAAGCTTATAAATTCCATATGCAAAAGAGGTTTGGGCATCGGAAAAACAGGTAAAACACCAGATCAAAAATCCTATAATTTTTTCTATTGCTCTTCTTGCTTCCTTGCTTCTTCCTCCCATATTTCTTTTGTAGTACTATGTATCTAGTACCCAATTCTGTCCATATCATCATTAGTTAATATATAAAATGGGGCCTGTCTATGTGCTTTGTCCTTCCTGTGAACCCCCCTGTGGGTCCTTTCCCCACATCCTTCCTCTTTGTCCCTGCTTTTGGGATTGATTGTTGCACCGCTGTTGTGTATGGACCGAGAGGAGCTTCTGCGCCATTGTTCTTCTCATCATGAGGATCCTCATCAATTTTTTCTTGTTCTTCCTCCTCTTTTGATGGCCCTTTATTTTTTGGGGGGCTCTTCCAATCCTCCTCCCAGTCATTGACTATCAATTTCACATCTTTTGTTATCAACCTGTAACTGGTTAACAACCATTGTCAGGTTAGATCCTTCCTTTTTATACTTTTTATTTTAATTTCTTCCATTTTCTAATATTTATTTATTTTCCCTTGTTTTTCTTCCTACTATGGTACAACTACTATCTCCCCCTCACTCTACCTTATTTAAAAACCTCTTGTTGGCCCTTAACCAAGTTTTGGGATAATCTTGGTCATGTGACCTATTTTGGGACTTTGACACCCTGTCGAAGGAAGAGCACAAGATGAAGCAGAGATCACGGGATCTCGGCCCACTTCGGGTCTCTTTTAGGTTTCTAGGAATATGTAATGGGAAAGGGATGTCAGCCCGTGGGTTTACCCACGCTTAGGCCCACTTTTGTAATGTATAAATAGATATCTAGGCATCTATTGGAATATAGATAGATAGAGAGGTGTATGTGATGTAAGCTAAGTGCTAATAGACTTTGTAAGCGCTTTGTGCATGACTGTAAAAGGCTTGTAGAGCTAAGTGCAAGTTGTTGTAAGAAGTTATAGAAGGCTTTGTGGTGTAGCGCAAGGAATAAGGATCTAGCGAGCTACGCAGATCTTTTGTCTTATGCGAAGAAGGGTTTTGGTGGCTCTGTGTTGTAATCAATTGAAGACGCTAATGAAGAAGAAGAGTGGTGGACATAGCCCCAGGGTGGGGGTGACCTATTTTGGGACTTCGACACCCTGTCGAAGGAAGAGCGAAAGACGAAGCATAGATCATGGGATCTCGGCCCACTTCAGGTCCCTTTTGGGTTTTTGGGAATATGTAATGGGAAAGGGATGTCAGCCTGTGGGTTTACCCATGCTTAGGCCCACTTTTGTAATGTATAAATAGATATCTAGGCATCTATCGGAATATAGATAGATAGAGAGGTGTATGTAATGTAAGCTAAGTCCTAATAGAATTTGTAAGCACTTTGTGCATGACTGTAAAAGGCTTGCAGAGCTAAGTGCAAGTTGTTGTAAGAAGTTATAGAAGGCTTTGTGTTGTAGCACAAGGAAGAAGGATCTAGCGAGCTACGTAGATCTTCTATCTTATGCGAAGAAGGGTTTTGGTGGCTCTGTGTTGTAATCAATTGAAGATGCTAATAAATAAGAAGAGTTGGTGGACGTAGCCCCAAGGTGGGGGTGAACCACGTAAATCTCTGTGTTATGATTTGTGCTTTGACTCAATGTGCTTATCTCTACTTTTGCTAAGTGCTTTGATGTATTTAGATAGATCTGCTTATGCTTTGTGCTTCTTAAATGTGTGTGAATGTTAGATATAACATGTATGAAGATTCTTAGTGCTTATCTATTGGATCTTATCTGTTTTACCATTGCTAAGTGCCGAAATACCTTAGATCTAAGTAAATGTTGCGATGCTCTGTGTTATCTACGAAGTATAATAAGGGTTGAATATTGATGAATGATCGATGTTAAGTGCTCTATAAGCAATATAATCACAGATCTGTGTCCCAGCTAAGGTTGTAGACACCTGAGTCTCACAACCACCCCTGCCTCTACCTTAGGTGAGACTTCATCTGCTTCGCAGGTGTTGCCGAAAGGGTCAGTAGTTAGGGTTTTGTTGGTGCGTTGTTGCAGTGTTGAACCTTGGGTCTGCTCCTGTGCCAACAAATGGTTCTGTTTTCAGGACCTAAAACTGTGATTGCTGGGAACTACGGGAGAAGAATCTTTGTGTGAAGATTCAATTGGAAACTGTGGAAGTTTTGTGCGTAGATCTGTTTCCCTAGTGTGCATCTTTTTAATCAACTCGTGAATCTTTGTGCCAAGAAAGGAAGGATAGATCTAAAGAAAAGAAGCAAGATTTGAACGCTTTTTGCTCTAAGAAAGGTAAAAGTGGAAATTTATGAAGAAAAGAGGTCGGATTTGAAGAAAAGAGGTAAGATCTGTAATCTTTGTACTCTAATAAAGGCAAGAATAGTTAAAAGTTCTTAGATCTGGAAGCTTTGTGCTCTGTAGAAGTAAGATAAGTGAAAAATGTTGTTTCTAGAGCATGGATCTAGGTATGTTTAATATATTTTGTCCTAGTTTAAAAACTAGGGCATTAATAGATGAAAGAATTTTTTATATGAATAGATCTGATAAGCATAATGATAGATATGTTATACTTATGCATAGAAAGAATGTTGGGACTAACAAATGGATGCAGGATCCTAGAAAGAATTTTTTGCAGGTTAGCTACCACGATCCTAGTGCGCAGTACAGAAGAGGTTGGGGATGATTTAAAAGAAAGAGAGGATTAACCCTATGTTATAGTTGCAAAATACCGGGACATCTTGCTAAGGAATTCCCTAGTGGAAGATCTAGTTGTCTCTATTGTAAAGCTATGGACCATGAAGTGTTGGATTTCCCTATAATGATTGCTAAGCTTGAAAGAATGAATATGAACCAGGAAAACCCTAAGGTAGATTCAGAAATAGCAGAACCCCAGAAAGAATCAGAGAAGGTATTACTACATATGAAAGACACCTTGAATAACCACCGACATGTTAGGTCATCAGAGGTCTTTAAAGAAAAAGAATGCATCGAGGTAAGAATAGGAGACTTCGACATTGACTGTGTTATGGATGAGGAAACACAGCTGAATGTTATGACAGAGAGAACTTGGGAAACTATAGGAAGGCCTGCTATGATCCCTTCATTAAGAGGAATAGGGCTATTCAGAGGAAAACCGGTGAACCTATGTGGAAGGATCACTTAGATATCTATGAATGTCAATGGAACTTCAACAAAAGAAGATTTTGAGATTATCAACTTTATTGAGGACAGCACCCCGTTTACTATGTTACTTGGAAAACCTTGGATTGAAAGAGATCAAGCCAGAAAGAAGGAAGAAGAAGAGGTTTTAGAACAATAGAGACAAGAGTTAAAAGATTTCATGACTAGAAGGATCGCACAGTTGATTGAAAAACATGAGAACAAATCAAAGCTACTTAGCGAAGCTGTAAGAACGTCAGAGAACTCACAAAATATTTAAGTATATGTCTCAGATATAGAAGAAGTATTACCCCTGAGTCCTAGGAGAGAACCTCAATAACGCGAAGTGCCTCTGTCCAAGGAAAATAAGAATCAGAATAGGAAAAGAACCATCGAGACGAAGCTCACTGGGAAGAAGGATAGAAAGCTAAGTAAGAAGAAGGCTAAGATTGAAAATTTATAGCATGTTCCAGAGGGTACCTCACAGAAAAAAACATTGCAAAACTGGTGATCAGGGGATCAAATTTTGCTCAAAAATTCAAAGTGCTCAGAATAGCTTCAAATCGAATGAGAGTGTAGGCCTCATCATTGCAAACCCAACGCAACTTGTTTGGGTTCCAACATATGTCGGGAGCGAGAGATATCGCGTTCTGTTCAAAATGGCAAACAGGCAAAAAAGGGATGCTAACTGTGCAGTCCGTACAGTCCGTACGGACGATGACATGGTAGGTCATACGATGATGTGGTAGGCCATACACTGACGTGGCAGATAGTTATTGGACATTTGGCATGTGACATGGTTTGTTGGCAGCGAATGGGATGGCGACACGTGGCCCAATCAAAGGCCACCACATGTCACCTGTTTGTTGGTTAAAATCTTTGCACTCAGCAGGAGTCGACCCTGTGACCTCCAAGGCAGGGTAAATCTTTGGGAAAGGCCGCCCAACCAGCACGCTCGCACATGTTACTTGTTATATATATGCATTGCAATGTATTTAACATCGTATAAATGTATGTTGGGGCGTGGACCGGGCCGAGGCTAAGCCCCGGCCCATGGTTATATGTTATATTGCATGCGACCGGAGCTACGGCAGTTAGACCCACCATAACATATGTTATAACCGTTTGTATATGCACGGTTTGGTATGACATGTGACCAACATATATATGTGTGCGGGTTTAACATTACGATTATCAACGGTTTTAAAAGTTAAGCCATGTTGTGTTATAGCACACGGTCATGTGACGACCATGTGCCCATGGGCCTTGGTAGTTAAGGCCGGCGCGTAACTATTCAACAGTTTGGACCAGTTGTGAAGTTTCACCCGGTGCCAAGTTTTTACGCTTTAAATTGTGTGTGGGCTAGGTTGAGCCAAGAGAGGTGCATTTTGTAGATGCAGAGACAACAAGCTTGAAGGGGAGACTTCTAGGAAGCCTATCTACCTCATTTTTTGGCCAAACGAGGTGCCGAAAAAGCCTAGCTAGGGGTTTTTGGATGTTCTAAAGCCATTGGAGCAGTCTATTTGGCATTTTGAGCATTGTAAAGCACATTTTTTAGCACTTTGAGAAAATAATACAAATGATCCACTGGAAGCCTGTTGGCAGCCAATTCATTTTTTTTTTATTACCCTAAGAAAAGCTGCCTACACCTAATTGTCTTCTAAACGAAAAATCATTGTCGCATTTTGCATCTAGATATTTGTTTCATTTTGTGACAATTACAAGTTGGTTTCAATTCAGTTTTCACAACTGAAAGTGTGAAAACCCCTTCATCGTTATTTGGACTGTCGTCGTCTTTTATTGATTTTCTGAAAGGCACTTTACCATTGGTTTATCACATGACTGCAAAGGTTCTTTCAAACTTATGTCCTTTGGCCTACTCTTACCTTGATTGCGCATTTGGATCTATTTGATTAATAAGCTATTGAGAATGAAGATTTACTGGTTGCATTTGATTCTATAAAGGTCATGATTGATTTTGGTCTTATATGCTTTGATCCTTATTGCTATGAGCTCTTGACTTATTGATTATATGAGGTTTTTGGTTGCAATGTTCTAAAAACTTTGAAATATAAACATTTGAACGTGCAACAAATGCATTGGTAATATTATAACTTTGATTTGATATGAAATGGCAATAGTTTGAGTTTTACAAAGGCGCGTTGATTAATCTTTTGGATTTCAATTTTATAGTTTGAATCGTTGCTTGGTACATTGTTTTGTGAGTTTGATTTTACATTGAACGATCACAGTTTCAAACTATACATTGGCACGATTGGATTAACATTGGTTTAAAATGTTTGATTAATACGACGGTGCGTTGGTAAAACTTTTGATTTCATGTTGGATTGAACTATACACTTGGCGCATGAATATAACATATGGTGTTGGTTCTACCTTTGCTGGATGGCACGTTGAAATGATTGTACACCGATTTGGTTTGGCCGATTAATGTGTTTCTAACGTGTTGATTACTGATGGAATAGCGTTGTACCCAGCCATTAATACACTGCATGGCGGTAGTAATCCCACCACCTTCGCACGAGTTACATTAATCCTTGCCTCTTTGAACGCTGCAGCTGTTAGCCGTAACCATTTTTTTGACCCTGTGCATTGTTTTGTTCGGTTCAAACCCTACCATGCACATAAACTATGGCTCCTGTCGTAAGGGCCGAGCCCAACGAGTGCTAAGCACTGCTAATGTTTGATCGTGCTTATAGCGACCTGGAGGAATTTGGGTGTCTCCCGTTTATAAGGAAATTCGATGGTTATAACCCTATCGTGGCTCGGCAATTTGCATTATCATTCGATGGTTGCCGAGCCAAAGTTGGAGATGTGCAACTTGAAATCAATGAACAGTTTCTTAGCTCGGTAACCAGCCTGCCTGTTACGGGACAGAAGTGGTCGAAGAGTTGCAAGGTGGATGATGTCCCATGGACGTTGCTGTTCCAATATCGAACAGTGAAATCCTGCGACAAAGGATTGCCTGCAAAAATGCTAAAACCACGCTGGCATGACCTCCTAATGATAATCAAGCAATTCATTACTTGCGAGGGCAGGTACGGGTTCGTTTTCCTGTTTCATCTTCGTCTATTGATGTTTTTTATGGGTTTCGAACTTAGTATGCCCCACTACCTGCATAGAAGTTTGTTCAAGATGGCCAAAAGGTACAAGCATAACCAAGATGATACCAGCCTCTTCCATTGGGGTTGATTAAAATGATTATGGTTTATGAGTTGGGGTTACGTCGTGATTGTTGGGATGATTTTCTGAGTCGTAATGGCTTTGAAGAATCAAACCCTCCGTAGGTCGATAAACCTATGGTGACCGAAACCTAACCTTTTCCCCCTGTGCCTTATAGCGTTTTTCTGCCCAAACCTCTACCCGACCCACCTACGAGTGTGCCTATGGTTGTGACTAAACAGTTGGAAATTGATAAACCCACAACCAAAAAACCTAAAGCTAAAACTAATGCTAAAGGCAAGAAAAATGCTAGGTTAATATCTCGCATGGCGAGAAATAAACCCAAGCCCCCTGCCAAATCAGAGCCTATCGTGGTCAGTGAAGACTTTGACTCAGAGATTGAACGTTTTCTCGCAAACGAGTATCCTTACTCCGAGGGTCTGTGTCACAAACCTGTACATGACTTTTTCAAGAATTTGCCACCCTATTTGTGGGATGATCCTAATTTTTCTGGCATTGAACTACCTCATGGAGACTCATCAAAACCCTCATCTGCTCAACCTGTTGTTCCACCTTGCGATCAGTGTGGGTTATGGTTGGAGAGATACTACATGGATGTACCGGTGTTGCAATCCAGAATCCATGATCTGGAAAACCAAGTGGCGAAGCTCACTGGTCATAACGCGAAGGTACAACCCACGGACAAAAAGCAACGAGCAACTGGTTCAATTTTGTTCAAGAAAGTCGAGTCAGCCACGGCAATTGTCAATTTGAAATTGGCATAGCCTCAACAATCTCTCTGGTATAACTTTCACCCATTTATATGGCACGTTCATAAACTCTGTGTACATTGGTGACCTGCTCTGTCATGCATTTATTGTATATAAGTTTTGTTAATTAATTTTTGGATTGGTTTTGATTAGATTTAATTTGATTGATCATGATTTGATTTGAATACTCTGTTATTAAGGATTGTTGATATCATTTCTATTTTTGGAACACAGTCAATATCGCTATTCGATTTGGTTATACCCTGTACAATATGATGGGAAAATTGGTTAGTTGTTGTGATTGTATGCTCGGACCAGTTCGTATATCATTTGTTACATAATCGAATTTCGGATGGATATGAATAGTGGTTGTTACGATTTGAACTGCATTCGATTGTAATGAATATATCGTTTTATTTCGATTTGGGGAATGGAATTGATCGTATCCAGTCTTATGATTTGTGTCTATAATTAAACTCAGCCATATTCATTTCGGTTATTTGCCCAGTTTATATTATGTATTCTGTTGACTCTATCAAGACCCTGTCGGTTGACTGTGTGGTGATCAATAATGAAATGCATTTGATTGTTACTCATTCAGTCTGATTCCATTCTAAAACGATTTACCTGTCTTTGCGTTTATTTGAACGATATTGATTTATTTCTATGACTATAATGAGTTAACGATGGTTATGATCATTTTTTTTGTCATG
>JASDQU010220075.1:5829-17915 GCA_032191745.1 Picea mariana
AAATCCATTCTAAGTGAGGTAGGAATCTATGCGACTTTACCAAGCTCTATGAGCTTTCTTTAATCCATATAATGCCTTCTTCAATTTGTATATTTTGTTTTATTGTCCTGAAATCTCATAGCATTGTGGTTTTTCCACATATAATTCTTCCTCTAAATGACAATTCAAAAATGTTGACTTGACATCCATTTGATAAACATGTCATTTATTATGCACAAAAATAGCCAACATAGTTATCACTGTGTCCATCCGTGCAACTAGCGCAAATGTTTCATTGAAATCTATTCCAGGTTGTTGTGTAAAAACTTTTGCAACTAACCTCTCCTTGTTCTTCTGTACATTTCCATTTGCATCTTACTTAGTTTTATAATTACACTTTACACTTATCACATCCTTGTCCTCAGGTACATATACCAATTTCCATGTATGATTGTTCTCTATGCATTCAATTTCATCATCCATGGTTTGTGCCCATACATCATCTTTGACAACTTCTTCAAAAGTTAATGGATCATCTATTTGTGAAAACAGAACAAAAATTGAAAAAATAGTTGGTGTTTCATCATTGTATATTTCATGCAGACTTCTTGTCTTCCTTAGTAAAAAACTAGCTAATGTTGGATCTGGATATGTAGAACTACTCAGATTGCTTATTGGAGTTGGTTGTGCTCTATGTGTGGACTGTGCACCTGCAGAACTTACTGGAGTAGTTTTTGTTGTAATTTGTGTCATAGTTCCAGGAGTAGAAGGAACTTCTCTCTGAATTATAATTGGTTTTCGAACCACTTCTTCTTCCATGTCATCATGCCCCATATCATCAAGAATTTTAACTTTCCTTTATATCCTTCCATCCCATGCTTCATTCTCCACAAATTGAACATCGTGATTGATTATAACTTTTATTCCAATAGGATCATACAACTTGTATTCTTTTGTATCTTCAGAGTATCTAAGAAATATAAATTTTTGTACTTTGTTATCTAACTTCTTTTTCATCTCATTTGGAACATGTGCGTATGTGACACAACCAAAAACTTTCAAGTGCACAACATTATGTGTAATACCTGTCTAGGATTCTTTAGGAACTTTTTTTTTCACACTCTTTATCAGACACATGTTCATGATGTACACTGCAGTTGCTACTACCTTACCCAAATACACGTTTGACAAATTTTTGGTTGCCAACATATTGCGTGCCATCTCCATGATGGTGTGATTCTTTCTTTCTATGACACCATTCTGCTATGGTGTATACCACGCAGTAAATCGCTTCTGAATGCCAAGAGTTTTTCAAAAGTTTTGAAAATCTCTTGAAATATATTCACCACCTCTGTCAGTTCTTAGAACCTTGATGTAATAATCACCCAGGTTCTCGACAAGTGATTTGAACTGTTGAAAACAACCAAATGCATCATATTTTTATTTTAGGAAATAAATCCATGTTTTTCTTGTGAAATCATCAATAAATGTAAGAAAATAGGTGTTTCCACCTATAGGTGGTGTTTGCATTGGTCCAAAGATATCTGAATGTACAATTTCTAGTGGATATTTTGCTCTATATGAATTTCTAACTATAAATGACACTCTATGATGTTTTCCAAAGATGCAACCTTCACATTTTCTTTGTAGGTTTTTTCAATCAATGGCAAACATTTCACCATATCCTTTCTATGTAGCAACTTCAGGCCTTCAAAATTTAAATGTTGAAATCTTAAATTCTACAACCAAGAATCATCCTCCACTTCATATTGAAATATTTTCTACAACTCTCCACCATTGTCTTCTTCTTTCTTGGAATCGTGTGCACTACCTTTTCCTTCCTTACAACAATGTGCACTTACTTCTTTGCTTCTTGCTTTAAATTCAGTGTCAAATTTTTGTTGGCAACCCAACTAGTCTCTTGTTTTATGTTTCTATCCGAAGCATTTTTTACATCTTGTGCTCCACTTCCGGGCAAGAGGATTCATCAAATTGATAGCTCATAGTGTACAAGTTTGTTTTCTTTTTATTTTGGTCATTCGATTTTTCGTGTGAGACTTTATGTTTGTTACCCTTCTCTAAATTCATGACTGAGAAGCATGAATTTAGTTATATTTTGTATACAACAACTAAGAAGGAACTTGATATGTGATTATCACATGCATAATTTAAAAGAAAAAAATTCTTGTTATTTATAGTTGTAACCTATGAGAAATGATCTAATAATTATCGTTACAATTAAATAAAATATTGATTATTTCCTAGGTAAGTGAAATGGCTACATATGAATTTTTGTCATATCGACTTATATACAAACTTAGGCTAATCGTTGCAATTTGAAAATATTTGATGAAATCTGAGCACTTGGGAGAACACCGCACCATTACCCCCCAAAACCTATGTTGTACGATGTTCATTTATGATGGTCCTTACTCCTCACCCAATTTTTTGGATATTGCGTGCATTATGATCTCATCAGGGGAAAATTCTCGAATTGTAGACTAGGGTTTCATGGCGAACAAAAATGGCTACATAAGTTTTGATGTCAAGACCACGCCTGTGATTTTCTTGGCTAGAGGAAATCAATATTCGAAGTCGGGAATGATAACCAGGTGCTTTCATTTTAGGCACATTTCACCTCACATAGGGTCTGTTTACCTGGCTCACTTCAAAGCTTATCTCTTTACCCTGCTCAACATTCATTTTGATCATCCCCGCAAAGTTCATTTCATTTTTTTCTGATTCTCTACTATTATGGATCCTGTCGTTAGGATTGAACCTAATGGTTCCCAAACCCTGCTAACTCATGATGGTCTCACATAGAGACTTAACCAGGTTGGGTGGATACCTTTCGTTCAGTCATTTAGGAGTTTTAACTTAGATGTGGCCAAAGATTTTTCTCAAACGTTTGATGGAATGAGAGTTAAAGTCGGTGATGTGTAGTTTCAAATTGATGAAATCCCTATTTCATTATCAAATTTCCAACGTGTCTCCTTACATATAACATGGATAGAAGTATTAAATTCCAGGTTTACAACCTAATCACTATCATAACTGTATGTCTTGGGTACATAAGTATTACTCTGATTTTCCTTATCTACAAATGTGGTTAAATCAAGTCACAAGACAAAACATAGAGTTAGAAGAAGAAAACAATAGATTAAAACTGAAATCCCAAAATTCCATAGCTCGTATAGTTAAAACGTCAAAGCAATTTGGAGACATGATTATAGAATATTCAACTAATGTTAATTTCATCACAGGATCGAAAGTACACCATCTATCATTTTTGAATGCTTAATTTTGGGTAACTAAATGTTATTTCTGTTGTGATTGAATAAGCTTTAAAATAGCATGATTTGTTTGTGATAGACTAGCTACAGAATCAAATATTTCGTAGCTAGTCTTAAATTAGTTAAATAGATTTTGATGTTATTTTATTTTTCCAGGTCTTTTACAATGCTTGGATGGTTGATAGGCGCATTTATCAAGCTATTAGAGAGTTGGGATGTTATTTGTTTTCAAAATTGTTATACCCTTTCTCAAGTAGTTGTTCATCATGAATGATCATTTGTAACAAACATGTTAAAGTTGTTATAATTTTGTTATTTTTACTAGTTTAGATTGGAGATTAGAATCTCCTTATTTTGGTCAGATCGATCTCTATCCGACGGATAGGAGAAACAACCAAGCATACCTTTAAATATTCATTTTTGATTTGGAAACAATAATGATTGGAACCTTGGAGGATGAACTAAGATTATAATTGGAAGGAAAGATATGAAAATGAAGTTTGCTTGATGGCTTGCGTCTGGACAATAAATTGCTTAATATGATTATTCTATTAGTCCTGTTACCTTTAATATTTTTTTAAGATTAAGACATATATTGAATGAATTAGCTTTCGTCATGTTCATCTATATATGGTTTGATGTCTTTCTTTTTTATGTTCATGACATAGTTCGTTCTTTCTGGTTATTATGGTCCATATGATATATTAAACATAAGACATATATCTCTATGTTTTGAGTTATTTCGAATGTTTGAATTTTTTATATCAATTGCATATGATTGCAGTTGTTTCCATCTCTGCATATTGAATCATATAATGTCGTAATGGATCATACTTCAAATTGTCTTTATGTTCCTTACAAGTCACCTATGAATTGTTGAAATTGCTTGAATTTATTTAGGTAATATCATAATTTTCTTTTTGCTATTCTGTGAAGTGCTTGCCATAGATTTATGCTTGGTAAACAAGTTACTGGAGTATATCTTATATAGGAAGACAAAAATCACAGTTCTTTTTTGGTTGTTGATCAACAACAGGTTAGTCATCTTTTATTGGTTAATTTATTTTTGAATGAATACCGATTAAAAACTTAAAATTAAAATTCTATGGTCATTTTATTTATATCATCATAAATCATATTCATTCCTTTTTTGTTAGTGTGATTAATTAGTTTTAGAATAGTTTTTCTTATCCTCATGTGTTACTTAAACTTTGTTTTAGTCGTACAATTTTCAGTTTCACGAGGCTTTACACAAACCTTGTATATGTACATAAATATTGTATATTATATAAATAAGACTGTGTGGTTTTATATATAAAAGATAGATATAGTAGAAAGTGTACATAGTGGTATTGTATAGATAGATAGTCATTTTTCTTTCTTAGTTTACCTTAGTGTTTTCACCGGTAAACGGAGCCATTAAACCCATCAAGGTAGGTTATTTCAAATGGCTTGGGTTACTTAGACAACCCCAGACCAGATATTCCCTTTCCGTTGATGGTGTGTTCACATATGCCCGTCAACAAGTTCTCATATTTTTATTCATAGAAAACTTACGTTGTTTTTCTCTTTATGGTTGGTTTTAATGTCAATGGAGACATTCTATTGTTTGTCATCTGAATTCTAGTAATATGTGTTTTCTTGGATATCTATCCAAAATCACACAGTGATTATCTTCCATGTAGATTCTATATCCTTTTTGTCATAGTTTTCCTCTGCTCATCAAATTATGTTTTATGCGAACAACATAATATACATCAGGAATAACCTTTTTCTCCCCTTGTTTATTTAAAATTTCAATATTGCCTTTTCCCAAGACAATGACTTGGATATCGGTTCCAAGTATAAATTTAGTTTGCACTGACTTATCCAAACTAGAAAACAATTCTAAGTTTCATGTCATGTAATTACTGCAACCTGAGTCTAAATACCATATGTCACATGGACTTTCTTGAGCAACATTGAATTCTATTGGTGAAACTATAGGCATTTCTTCAACACAGGCCATAAACATAGGACTGGAGGGAGTATTTGTGTTGCTTGACTGATCTTGACCTTGCTTGTTCTGATTATACTGTCTCTTCTTGAATTCATATTCATAATGTCCATACATTTTTACAGTAATGGCACTGAATATTTGATTTATGAGATCTTTGACCACTTGGATGACTCGTATTTTGATTTTGACCTCTACCACAAGTATTTGCAGGACTACTATTGCGTCCTCCTCTAGCAGAACTCCTTCTTCTACCTCTAGAGTTAGATATCTCCCTTCCTCTAGAGTTACATATTTGACCTATTCAATTTTTGTTCATGATTAATGAGGGACGCTTGCAACTCATCTAGACTAAACTAACTTGGGTCTTTGTTCTCTTCTAAATTCAGAACAAGAGAATCAAATTTAGGAGGAAGACTCCTAAGTACCTTCTCAACAACCTTTCTATCCTCTATGGTTTCTCCATGAGACTTAATCTGATTTATCATGCCAATAACATGGGTGTAAAAATATTCTACTCAATCTTTGTCTTTCATTGATAGAGTTTCAAAATATCTTCTAAGAATTTTTAATTTTGAAGTCTTGAATTTGTCCCTACCTTGATAAGAAGTTTGTAATATTTTCCATGATTCCTCGGATTACTTTGCTAATGCTACTCTTGGGAGTATTCTCTCATGCATGGCTTGATGTATGTAAAGCATTTCCTTTCCATCTGTATTCCTTTGATCTTTCAATTTATCCTTCTCATCTTTTGTTAGAGAATTGTATGCTTCCTGATATACTAGTTCCACATAAAAATTTTCAAATATCTACCACATCTTGACCCTGAAATAATTCCTTCATGGTCAAGGACCATAACTCATAATTTTTACCTGTAAACGTGGGAGGTTTTATATTTGAAGTAGAAGCCATGATTTCACCTTACAACATAACTTCTTATCTTTAGAACTTATCTTGAAACCTACTCTGATAAAACTGCTATGATACTAGATCTTAGATCTACAACACGCATAAAAACTCTGCATAGCACAGTTGCAAAGATGTGCAATTAAATAATTCATTGTTGAGCTCTCAAGACTTACTACATAGTTTGAAAACTACGTTGTAGATTGCACGTTGTGATGATAACACTTAATAAATTAAATTTT
This sequence comes from Picea mariana, assembly GCA_032191745.1. Lineage (NCBI taxonomy): Eukaryota > Viridiplantae > Streptophyta > Pinopsida > Pinales > Pinaceae > Picea > Picea mariana. The sequence continues at coordinate 12,246 of JASDQU010220075.1, forward strand.
TAGAATTGGGCTACTCAAGGATATAATATCACATGTATATTCAAGAACATATAAACCTACTTAAACTTGTGCTACAAAAATCATGAATATATCAACACACAAATACTTAATATATTATCAACTTGGATGTTATGCGATGTTTACAAAATTATGCAGAGCTTCGACTCCAACAACTTCTGCAGAATTTTAGAAAATAGAGTTTGTTCTCTCAGACTTCTTTGAATCTCTTCAAACTTGTTGCTTCTTCTAACTATTAACTATTATATCTATGTATCAACTCTTTACAGACTCGAAAAATATAAATACTAAGATCGAGACTTCCTGTAGAATCATACTAACTTAAACATTCAAGACGACAATAAATATGACTGTCTGTATCTGATTAAAAGAGATTGAGAAAGATTAAAGATCGACTCATTAATTACGCTCATTCTTCCTGTGACACTCTATAAAAACACGTCTTCTTGTTGTGATAGATAAATTTGGCATAAATATAAAACTCACAACTTATAATTAATATTTCCAATAGATTTAGAACTTAGACTATCATAAACGAGTGTGATACCTCACCAAAAGTGGTGCACTCCAGTGAAATTCATGGTATTGAAATACCTCTGGACTGATTCTAATGAGTTTTTGGTAACCATAGATTGCAGATGAATATGATTCATGCTTGATCTTCAACGATTTGAATTTCAACCAATTTTATCCAAGAAAAACCTAAAAATTTAGGGCCTGGTCCAAAGGTGATCGAGGGCCAAAGAGGGGCTCTGATCTAATAACATTTATTATCAAATGTGTATCCGAGAATGCTTATTTTCATTCTTATAATTCATTATCGGTTTCTTGGCAATGAAGTAATTTTGCAACATTCTGTGAGTCCAGCTTCTCCTCATTTAACATTTTTTTTAAAGGGTTTTTTGCAAGCATTTGATTAAGGATGGAGGAGGCAACACCGCAAGAAATAACCCACACATAAAGTTGGAGTTGGTCTAAGGCACCAAATTCATGTATTTGTTTTTTAATTTCACAGTTTTGTGGAATTTGTTTTTCCAATGGCTGTCTCTAGCAATTTAGAGGACAACCCGAGGACCAGTTCTTGTTGGAAAGAGCTACGAATTCTTGTCCTTGAAAAATAAATCCTTCCTTCAAGCACAAGAGTGCTCAAAACCATTATAAAATGGCTTCACAAAGCCAACAACATCAGATTTTTCTTCCATGATAAATGCACATTGAAATACGCTTGTAGAACAAAGGAAGAAAGATAACAAGGCCAAGTATTGGCTTCAAAAATCTGTAGATGACTCAATATTTTTGAATATAATTGGTTCCTCCACAAAACAACAAGTGTGGGACATTGTCAAATCTTCCTTTGAGGGTAGTGACATGGTGAACATATTCAAACTTCTAACCTTAAGAACTTAGCTTTAAACCATGAAGATGGATAAGATGGAGAACGTAGACCACTTTCTGACTAGAGTGAAGACCATTGTTAACCAGATCAAATTGACTGGTGAGCATATTGAATATCAAAGGATTGTTGAAAAATTCCTCCAAAATTTTCCCAAGAAATTTGAAATAGTTGTAACAACCACTCTTGAATCTAAGTATTTGTGTAGCTTCTTTGTTGAAGAAGTGATGGGATCAATTATATCACATGAAACATGCATTCAAGACTCAAAAAAAATTCAATAGAGGAAGAGTTAGAAGAAACAAAGGAACAAATCAAAGAGGAAGACATAGAGAAAATCAAAATATAGAACACAGACACACAAAGAATCAACCAAAGAAGTCTAAAGACTCACAGAATCAAGGAGGACGAGGGATGAAATGGACAGAAAAATCCATAATTCAATGCTATTATTGCAAAAAGTATGGCCACCAGGCGAGTGAATGCAAAAATAAGCAACCAAATCAGAACAAAGGAAGAGTGAATGTCTCCAACAATGAAGGAGAATCAGCTAAAGCAATGTTTCTTTCAAGCCATACAACTGAAAAAGGTCACTCCAAGGAAATTTGGTTGTTGGAAAGTTGTTGCAAAAATCACATGAAAGGTAACAAAGACGTGATTTCTTACATGGATTCTACTATAAAATCTGAAATTACACTAGGTGATGATTCTGAAGTAAATGATCTAGGAAAACACATTCTATCTATATTAACAAAAAAAAAATAAGAATAAAGGCATACATGATGTTTACAATGTACCAAACCTGAAACACAATCTGATTATTGTGGGACAATTGATGGATCATGGATATGATGTCTTATTGAAAGGCTCAACATGCTTAATTTTTGATAAATCGCCCAGTAGCAAACTAGTTGAAAAAATTCAAATGACAAAGAATAGGATGTTTTCCCTAAATTTAAGAAGTGTCAAGTTTTCCCAATGATATTCCCAAAATGTCTAAAACATTGATGAGACTCTCTTATGGCATGATAGTTTTGGTTGTCTACCTTTTAAAAGTATTATTCTTCTTAAAAAACATGCAATGGTCAAACATTTTCCTATTTTAAGTGAATAAGAAAGTCCATGTAAAAGTTGTATAGTTGGAAAGCATAAGAGAAACATCTCTCCAACATCCTCCCATAAAGAAAAATAAAATCTATAATTGGTGCACACAAATCTCTGTGGACTAATGCAAACCCAATCCATTGGTGGTAGTTTTTATTTTCTGACGTTTATTGATAATTTTAGCAGGAAAATATGGATTTATTTTCTTAAAAATAAATCTTATCCCTTCTCAAAATTTAAAGAATTCAAGGCTGAAGAAGAAAAACAAAATGGAAAGTATGTTAAAGTTCTCGGGTCAAATGGGGGAGGAGAATACAAATACAAATATTTGGCATATTTTTGCAAACAATAAGGCATCATAATGCAGACCACAACTAGATATACTCACTACAATGAGAATACCTTTTTGTGGAGGGTTTTATAGAACCTCCCTGAAAAATGCTTCTCTTAGTTTCTTATACCAGAGATTGTTAGTGGAGGAGGGAAACCAGAGGCTTTTGTGAAGGTTTTCTTTTTTATTTGCACCTTTATGGTACAAATGCACCTTTGAAAACCTAAAACATATCACACTAGAAATTAAATTCTCAAAACACACAGTCACTACTCATAGCAGAGGCAGGTGGCTATAATTTTTTTTCCATTAAGAAATATACGCACCTGTAAGTTAATGACAAATACATAACTCATGCGTACATATTCCAGTTGCACCACCATATGTTATAATAAAATTATATGCACCAAATAAATCACATCGGTGTTGTTAAATGATACACCCTACTGCATTCTTCTATAGAAAGGCGCACCGCAGTAGGGTAAATGAAAAAAAATTACCAAACTAATTTTCATTATTACAATGCATCATGTGTTTCCAATATCTCAAGAAAGCATCGATGCTCACCTTTATTCCTAAGAAGCCCTTTTTTCGGTGCTCTACACCCACTAGGATAACTCCATTTGTAGATTCCACACATTTCCAAATTTCAAAAATTACCAGGAATTTTCAATTCCTCTAAAGGGTGCAACCATTCCTTTTCGGGACAGAAGAGACCAGGAAAATTATTTACTACCTTCCTATTTGAACTTTCATCCAATCAAAATTAAAACTTAGCTTGAAATTTCACATTTGTTTCAAATTTGTTTTTTTCACGCAGTGCATACTCTATTAAATACACAATGATAACTGCCTCCAGTGGATAATATGTTAAATACACAGTGACCACCATTATCAGCATGTCCATATATGTTTTCAGTAGTTCCATTTAATCTAATGCACCATGATAAATTACTAAAAAACAAAGCGGTGTGTCCTTCAGAACGCTCCGACACTGGTGCAAACTGGGCTCATACCTGCATCAACCCATTACACTTCATCAACTTTACTGCTAGCTTAATGATATATTAAATTTAACCTAGAATTTCCCTAAATTTAACTAGTTTCACTAGGGTGTACCAGAAAAATAATTCCTGAGAAAGTGAATGTTCAAACGCACCGCCATACTTTATAAAAAGGGAGATGCAATGGTGCCATTTAAAATTATGCATTGATACACTTCACTTAATGAACTACATTGCTAACATAATTATTTATACAATTTAATGTAGCAACCTGATCATTCTAATCCAATGCACTGACATTGTATACATAAATGGTCTGAGACATATATTTCTCAATTTTTCATAGTGGGGCATTTCATTGGATGCCTCTTTCTCAATGCATGTGCATTTACTATGCACCGAGGAATAAAAGGATGGTGCTACACTATCATGGTGATACCCGGTAATTAATAGTAACACCTTGCACCAACTAGCGGTGTCGTTTTAGTGGATGCCCTATAACCGATGTTGTCAACAACATAATGCACTGTTAAACAAAACATTGATTCTCCAATATCATGGTAGCACTGGTGCATTTATATTAACACATCACACCATGTAAAGTCATATTCAACAATTTCATTGGTTGGTGCGGATGGATCAAAACAATGCACCGGGATGAATTTTCACAAATTTGCAGTGCATTACATATTATGGTAAGAACCACTAAGATGGTAGAAAGTGCTCCAATTGAGATAAACGCACAGGTTCATTCTATTAATATAACACACCTCCAACTTTTTGAAAAAAAAAATTCCTATGTGATGCATCAAATAAATAAAACACACCGGTAATATGTACTACAACACATCGAGAAAAATATGTAATAATTTACCTTCTCAATTCATTTTATGGTATTCCCCATCACTGATGCATTATAATACAAATACAGTGTTATCAATGCATACAAATATGAAATGAAGCGTTGGTGCATTACCTTAAACCAAACGGGCCAGAAAGGTTAACTAAGTTGTATCGGGAAAAATAGTTTAAAAACTATTATCAGTGTGCATTGTAAAACTCGCCCGTTAATGGTGTGTCATGAAAATACAATGCACCGGTTAAAAGTGTCTGGTGCACAAACTAACATAATGAGTCTGTGTGTTTAAGAGAACAAGGTGCACCACATGGTTTAAACAAAACCTTAACCTGTACACTATATATCACAATGCACCGCTATATATATTAGTGCTCGACTAACAATGACTGATCAATGTGTTATATTTAATAGATTTATTTTAATGGTGTGCGTTGTAAAACTTGCCCGTTAATCATGTGTCATGAAAATACAATGCACCGGTTAAAAGTGTCTGGTGCATGAACTAACATAATGAGTCTGTGTGTTTAAGAGAACATGGTGCACCACATGGTTTAACACAAAACCTTAACCTATACACTATATATCACAATGCACCGCTATATATATTAGTGCTCGACTAACAATGATTGATCAATGTGTTATATGTAACATCCCACTTTGGCGCACTGAGCAAACTTATTCTTTGAGGACACTTGCTCACAAGTGATCCAAATTATTATGATATTAAAACATTTGACTTTGATTATGATGCATCATGGGTAGATGACATGTTGTTTTACTACATTGACATAGACAGGTGCTATTGACTCGGTTTTACTGAGTGTGCAAAGTTTTGGACCTTGAGGATGGAGAGGCATCGATGGAACCCCTTGGAATCCGAATCGAGCTAGGGAGTGTGCTATTGGGGTTTGATTGATTTACTGTGATATTAATACATTTGATTAGATGATATGATGTGGAC